>VDFB02212277.1:0-44646 GCA_007258455.2 Sequoia sempervirens | reverse complement strand
TCCAACTCTCACTCTCCCTCCCTCTCTCCGTCTCTCCCTCTCTCCCACTCTCTCCCTCTCTCCCACTCTCTCTTTCTCCCTCTCTCCCACTCTCCCTCTCTCTCCCTCTCTCTCCCTCTCAGGTCTCTCTCTCTTCCTCTCTCCCTTTCAGGTCTTTCTCTTTCTCTCCCTCTCTTTATTATATAATGATTAAATATATATTAAAGATCTAAGAGGGATACTATGTATTGAATATATTATATAATATATTTAAAATATATACAATATATCTAGAATATAAATAATATATATTATAGTATATATTATATATAATATATAATATATATTATATAGTATATTTATATTTAATAAATTTATAATAGAGAAAATGAATATTTGTTTTGTTGAGAAGAAAGCCCGCCTCGTTTTCAAAGGGAGACAATGTATTAAATATATTATATAATATATTTCATATATATTATATAATATATTTCATATATATTATATAATATATAATATAAAACTTATATGTGAAATATACTATTGTATATTTATATACAATAAATTTATTATATAATAAACAGATATTCGTTAATAACAAATATCCATTTATAACAGATATTCATTTCTTTGACTTTATAACATGAATTCTTCCTTATTTTCATGACACATTAGTTGAGCAACGACCTCCAACGAGTTCTAGGTATGTGGTTTTTTTCATTTTTTCAATTTTTTTTGTTAATTAGTGATTTTTTTAATTTAATTTTTGCATTCTTTGTAGTTTTATTGAATTTTTTCATTTCTATCTAAACTTACAAAAAAAATTGAAACCCTAGTTAGTGGAAAATAGAAAAAAATATCCAAAAAAAAAATGGAACCTTCATTACAAGAAAAAAGCATAAAATTGAACCTAGCACGTACTAAACAAACATAAAATAGAACCTTCATTACCCCCTTTCTGCATTTCTTTACACTGTTTTACATTCTTGTCTATTTTTCCTTCTTCTTTATCACTTATTCTCATGTTTCTTAAATTCTTTCTTTGTTTCTTATTTTTAAGTTAGTATTTCTTTGCTAAACAATTTTTTTTTTAATTTTTAATTGTTTTGACTCTCTTCAACTCTCAAAATAGAAAGGATCCTTGTTGGAAGTGCTCTAAATTTCTAATACTTGGTGAATTTGGATCCATTGTTAGTACTGACTAGGCAAAACTTGTCCCTACAACCATAGGGAAATGGGTGAAGTGAATGGGTAATAATCAATGGGCTATGCAGGAGGCTATCATATTGTATCATATACAAATGATATCCTCCTGCACAACCCATCCATTATTGCCCATTAACTTTTCCCATTTCCCTATGGCTGTAGGGACAATTTTTGTTTAACCATTTGGAGCTTAACACTTCCACATTGCAGTGAGGTAAAAATTTAATGTATTTTTAAATGAGATTTCACACCACTTTAACAATTATTTGTTTTCCATTTACATGCCTTAGACATAAATGAGCTTTACACATTTTTTCATTTGTATTCAATTAAGTCATTTATATTGAATGGTTTAAGGGGATTTTTAAACATGTATCTTACATTTTTAAATTACAAATTTAATGCAGGTTCACTTATATCTAAATCATGGATCCACGCCCTCCAGCTCCAACCACTCCACCTCCACCCACTCCACCTCGTAACCCCCCACCTCCACCACCTGCTTCCAATGGTGCTCTCTTTCGAGAACAAGTCGATGTGAATGTTAGAACCGTTCAAGATCAACTTAATGCTATTCAAAATGAAGAATGTGTTCACCCATTATTGAGGCATTTTGCATCAAAAATGCAAATTGTTGTTGATGTGGTTAGGTCCATGGAAGTGGACTTAGACGAGCATCAATGATGGCTAGAGGAAAGGAGACGATCCCAATCTAAAGAGGAAAACAAAAATAAAGTAATAGATGCAACTGAGAGCCACAAAAATTTATTAAGACAATGATCTTATATTTATAAAAAAATTAATCTTGTATGGATATTTTATAAAGAATTTGGTTGGATGGATATTTTTAGTATTGAATTTATGAATATTTAATAGTATAATGATGAGACAAAAATTTAGTAATAAATATTAAATAATCTATTAATTTAGTGTTTGTTCATATATAGTGCTTATTCATGCATCATGGCTGACTGATGTCTTATTTGTTGATCATAATTATTGTATCTAGATTTCACATGAACAATCTAATTAACATGTATCTTGATGTCTTCTAAGGATTTTTTTTTAAAGTTGCATCAAACCCATTTGGTGTACATAATGTTCTTGTTTATGTATCATGATTGGAAGATAGTGATTCTTATTCATGATGATTTTATACCTTTTAAATGAATGATCTAATGACATGTTATTAAACTTGAAGGTTTTAATGGCATGAATGTTGAATTGAGTTTTAATGGTTTTGTTTGATGGTTGTATCACTTCTTATTCTAGAGGGTCTCAACATGGGAAAACACTCTTCCTCTCAACTCTCTCTCTCTCTCTCCCTCTCTCTCAGGTCTCTCCCTCTCTCTCCCTTTCTCTCCCTCTCTCTCTCTCTCTCCCTCCCTCTCTCTGTCTCAACTCTCTATCTATCTGTCCCTCACACTCTTAAGTCCCTCCCACCCCTCTCTCTCTCTCTCAAGTCTCTCAGAGCTTTCTCTCTCCCTCCCTCTCTCCCTCTCAAGTCTCTATCTCTCCCTATATCAAGTCTCTCTCTCTCTCCCTCCCTCTTGGGTCTCTCTCTCTCTCAAGACTCTCTCTCTCTCTCCCTCTCAAATCTTTGTCTTTGTCTTTGTCTCTCTATCTCTATCTCTCTTTGTCTCTCTCTCCCTCTCACTCTCTGGCCCCCCTCTATCTCTCTCAAGTCTCTCTCTCTTGGACTCTCTCCCTCCCTCTCTCCCTCTCAAGTCTCTTCTCCCTCCATCTCAAGACTCTCCTCCTTCTCTCCCTCCCTCTCCCTCTCCCTCTCAAGACTCTCTCTCTCTCCTCTCTCTCTCTCTCTCTCTCTCTCTCTCTCTCTCTCTCTCTCTCTCTCTCTCTCTCTCTCTCTCTCTCTCTCTCTCTCTCTCCTTCCCTCTATACCTCTCTCTCTCTCCAAACTATTTATCTCTCTCTCCTTCCCTCTCTCTCTTTCTCTCTCCCCATCCCTCTCAGTCTCTCACTCCCTCTTAGGTCTTTCTCTCTCCCTCTCTCTCAAGTCCCTCCCACTCACTCTCTCTCTTTCTTGTGAATTGGCCACACATCAATAAATATATAATATATATACTATGTATTAAATATATTATATAATATATAATATAAGATAAAAAAATATATGTACTATATAGTACAATATAATAATATAATAATATATAATATATAATATAATAATATAATAATATATAATATAATAATGTATAATATAATATAATATAGTATATAGTATATAATTGAAACATAGATTTTTGGGACCCTATGGACTACTCTTGCACTTCTAGGGTTTTTCACCTAAAAGGAGAGAGATAGGGCAAAAAATGCTAATGTATCACTCAAATCAGGATGTATGCAATGTTGTTTAATGTAAATGAACTTAACTAAATGCAATTGACTAATCTAAATGACTGAAAATGAATGCAAAAGTGGGATTTATGCCTTGTTTGAAAACACAGTGTTGTATGCAAATAATGAAGAAAATGAATGAAATGTGCATAACAGAAAGAGATGGGTCAAATCAAAGTGAACTTGGGAAATGTTTGATGATTCTAGAATGTTGCTGATGCTGGCTGAGATGACTAATTTTTCACATTGGGACTCATTCACCTAGGGTGGCGAATTAGTCCTCCTCCTGGTGAAAAAGTGTCAGGAGTTGATTTCTATCTATCGGGATCCAGAATCTAACAAAATTTAGATTTTTAGTCCTAAGGTGGGACTCATTTGCCATAGGTGGTGAATCAGTCCTCTCCCAAATTTTTGAAAAATCAGGAGACAACTCTGCAACACCAAATCTGGAAATGTCTGCTTGTCGGGTTGCCAAAGTCAATTCTGCAGAAAATAGAAAAATAACTCTCCAAGCTTGAAATTGACTCAAGTTGACTTGAAGCACCTAGTTGACTTGGAAATCAATCTTCAACACCTAATAACCTATCAAATCTGCATACAAAGAGCTACAAACCAACATGCAATAGGGGAAAAATGATTGAGGGTTAGTGAATAGGGGTTTTCCTTGGTCAAACCCCACTTTTGGTAATTAAACCCTTGAAAAGATAATGAAATGAAAGAGAAAGATAAACTAATAACATACAAGTGATATCAACTTACCTAACCCTTGATGATGCAAGTCTGAAGTAATATCAATGGCTACTTCAAAGTGCTTGAATAGTGCTTGAATTGTTGATGTAAAATGCTTGAATGCTTGAGTGAATAAGTGGATGAGTGAACTTGATGAATGGGGGTTAGAATGAGATGAAAATCACTTATTTATACAATTCTTGTTTCTTAGTATCTGTTCATACCTCATCGCAGGCCGGCATCAAGTGATTTTGAATAAAATCCCAAAAGGAAATTTAAAATATTTTGAATTTGGGGCCAAGGGGGACTCATTCGCCACCCATGGTGAATGGGTCCCACCTAGGACCTAAAAACATGTGTTTGGAAAAATGTTGTATTTAATGTTATTTTTCGGGATAACATTAAAAAATAAACTTAATTACAACTTATGAGGGCATAAAGAGACCAAATAAAGCATGAGAAGGGTGTAAATAGTGAAAATATGCCTAGAAGAGCGTGAAAGCTTGTTACAAGACTTTACAACACTTCAAAATAGGACTTGTTGATGAGTAAAAAGGTGGTTTTTAGGTAAATTGCATTAAATAGATTCTAGAAGAATGTAAAAATGTCTTACAACACTTCACAACACCTTCACAAGATGACATTCTTTGAGTTTTAGTACCTAAATAAGCATGTTCAAGCCATGTTACAACATAAAATCAAAACAACATAGTTCCAACACCATGAAATAAGACCTAAAAGGCCATGAAAATGAAAAGGGGCCATTTTTCTATGACACATTTAGCCCCCACTTTAGTGAGAGGATGAACCTGTTTCAAACTCACACTAAAGTAGCCATGGACATCGAGGGGAGGGTTCAAATGCACTTATGTTAGCAAGATAGAATGCAACAGTCAAGAGGGATGATCAAGCCACCAAGATGAAGATCCCATGGAAAACTAGACATAAGAACAAAGGAACACACAAGTGTTGAAAAGAATTAGACGAAGCTTCGATCGTTAATCCAACTAGTTGTGAAAAGAGATCTAGGCTGATTGTTTGAAAAAGAGAATGTGTACTCACTCTGGGGCCACAAAACTTTAGGCTGTCCATGGGGTGAGAAGGCCCAACTGTATACTCACTCTGGGGCCACATAACTAGTTGTCAGTGGGGTGAGAAAACCAAAAAAGGTAAGATACATATGCTAGTTGGTATGCACTCACAAACACAAAAGTGGCTATGGGGAAAAGTCATGCCGCTAGGTGGGCTTCCTGCTCAACCATATTAAAGCTATACTGCCTGATAACTTTAACAAGGCACCACAAAGCAAAAGGAATGTTCATGAAACAAAAGACAAAGGTACCATAGTCATGCAAGCTGCGTTATGCAAGGTGGCAAAAAAAGGAATGAAAAATGTAAAAATGCAAAAATGTAAAATGTAAAATGTAAAATTTGAAAAGATGTTCAAAGGAGTCTTGTTCAGTTTATGCAAGGTCATTCACTTAGGGAACATTGTGTCTAATGTCTCCAAGAGAGGACCAATCAAACAATAGTATATTCACAACTTAGGGGATGCAATGTGTCGCATCAGGCCACCAAGGGGAATGTAATATGCTAAGAAAGATCACACTTATGAAGGACATTACACCCAATGTAATCCACAAAGTGACAAACGCATCACGTAAATGACAAGGCTACACTAGGAAACAAGAATGCAAATGAATGAATGGTAATGTATGCCCCCCACTTTAAAGGAATTGCTACACATTGTTCTATGAGAAATTACTTTAAAGTAGAGAAGAAAAGAAAAAGCAACAAGAAAACAATACATGAGAGCCAAATTGGAAAGCCCTATGCCAAGTCATATGTTTTGAAGTTAGGCTGTGTCATGTCAAGAAATATGGAAAACAAAGAAAAGGGAGTTGCCCCCTAGAAAAGAAAGCACATCAAACACATAACGGATCAATGGATTTGGGGTCAGTATGTTTGTTGCTGCAATGCTTTTATGAAAGAGTTCAGAACTGTCATCATTCCCCAAAGCACATAGAAATGGAAGAATGACACAAAGAGAGTGAAAACAAAAGAAAAAGAAAGTCCATTTTGGGTCAACATGGAAGAGACATTGCGGTCTCGATGCCTTGTGTCATCCCCAAAAGGAAAACACAAGCAAAAAGAAAGAAAATGAAAAGGAAAAAAAAATGAAGAAGCTTTTGGGTCAACACGAAGGAGACATTTCGGTCTCAATGCCTTGCATCATCCCCAAAAGGAAAACACAAAAAAAAATCAAAAAAGACAAGGACCTTGTGGGTCAACATGGAAGAGACATAGGGCATCTCTATGCTTTGCACCATCCCCAAAAGGAGAACACAAAACAAAAAGAGAAAAAGACAAGGACCTTTTGGGTCAACATGGAAGAGACATAGGGTGTCTCTACACTTTGTGTCATCCCCAAAAGGAGAACACCAAATGAAAATGAAAAAGATAATACACGATGAATAGAAGAATAGAGGTATGAATATAAGAAGTGTACAAAGAGAGAGAACATCAAACACACGATACAGGGGAACACGATACGCACATAAAAAGAAAAGGAAAAATGGAAAAGTAAAAAGGCTAGCTAGGTGAAGACAAGTCAACCATCTAACAAGTCATCTGCCTCCCAATCATGTTTAGTGTAATGTGAGGTTGGTTGACAATCCAAAGGAATAATTGCAAGCGCTGAACTAGGAGTCGTATCAAGTTCTTCACTTGGTGGAGAGGAGGTATCATTTAAGCTCATTGTGGATGAAAATAAAGAATTTAGATCGTTATGCACTTCTTCATCGATTTTGGAAATCTTCGCTTCATCATCACCATCATCATCATCATCATCATCAAGATTAATGACAATAGAAGGATGAAGGGTGATGTCTAAAGAGGGATGTATCAAAAAGCTGAGGTTGTTGGATTGGTTCAATTTTTTGCGATTGTTGCACTGGACTATCTTGTGGTAGGTCAAGAGAAGGAGGGTGGTCATCTATTATTTCTGTCAAAGGTAAAGGTTGATTTGATTTATCTTCTTCTATGTGAGATTGACGAGCAAGGAGATGACGACGTTCCCTAGCACCATGATTTCGTTTAATTCTGTTTTGGAGTTGTGGAGGTGTAAGAGCGGATTGAGTCATCATAGGTTCTTCTGTTTCTGAAGGGGGAAGAACAAAAGAAACTGAAGAGGATGGATCAACCACTTTCTCTTTAGCTTTATACACTTGTTTAAGGCAAAGAGGCTGAGCAAGGTTTGTTTCATGTTCCCTTGGTCGTTTAAACGATGGTGGGGAAATGTCGAGGGGTGGTTGTTTGGGAGATTTGATGGTTTTCTCAATGTCAAAATCTGGTTGAAGCATGGTTTCGTCTATGATAGGATGTGTGAAAGTGGACGGGGATGTGTTACGAAGAGATAATTTGGCTATCTTTTTGGCTTTAAACTTTTCATAAGCTATGAAAAAGAAGTCTGTGTGAGGGGTGATAGGTTCCATGGGTTCAGGCCAAAAGGCTTCTAATGAGAAGTTACCTTTGGAAGATAAAGGATTAAATCCACTATGGTGTATGGTGACTATCTCATTGTCATGTGGAAACTTCAAGCACTTATGAACAACTAATGGGACCACTTTCATTGAGCGAAGCCAAGGGAGGCCTAGCTGCAAATGAAATTGGTCAGATTGTGGAACAATGGAAAATGTCACATCCAAAGTTTTAGGTCCTATTTGTAGAGGTATCACGATCGATCCAATTGTAGGGAATGCAAAACCATTATGTGTTTTAATCCATGCAATGGGTTTATTATAATCATCTTGATATAGTTCATGTAATACCAGAAACTCCTCTATGATCACGTTCTCATGACAAGCGGGATCTATTAATATCCCATTAGTGGGCTTATTAGAGATTCAACTAGCTATGTAGAGAGGACCATCAGGAAGCTTTTGTAGTATGTCTTTAGCAGAAAAAGTAATATCAAGCGATTTTGTGGTTTGGCCCTTACGAGGGATAACATCTATCATAGCCACAAAGTTATCCATAGGACTAACTTGGGTATCAGTAGGAGTTGTATCATGTTGTTCACTATTTGTATCAACATTCATTACATCAGGCTTTGAAGGTTCACTAGCCTTGACAAACGAGGTAGTATGTTTAGGCGTAGGATTGGTGAAAATTTGTAAATTCTAGTTGGGGGGTGCAACAGACTTATTGCCTTGATCATTAACACCCTTAATGGACAAATGGCCTAACTCATTGAGGTCTTGAACTAAATGTTTTAGACACTTACAATGTTCAGTGTCATTTCCATTTTGGTGATGAAAGTGACAATAAGCGTTAGGATTGAAATTGGGTGGTAATGGTTGGTTTGGATCAAGTGGTCTAATAGACGGCAAAGTGAGCATGTGTTTTTGAATTAACTGGTTCATTGTCTCTTCGGATCCCCATAATGATAAGGCACAACAACCTTAACAGTGGCCATTGAATTTTGAACTTGTTGGGTTGGTGGCGATTGTGGTTGAGGAGGTGGATTAAACTGTAAAAATCCTCTATTAGGTTTGCGGAAGTTTTGTGTGTTATGTTGATTTTGATTGGTGTGTTTAGGTTTTTCAACTTGGCTAGAAGTGGATTTGGAATCATGATTTGAAACCAAATTTTGGTAGTCACATAAGGTTGTACTTAAATGCATGAATGAAGGGAATTTCATCATGGTTAGTTTATCCTAAAGGTTGGTGTGCAATTTTTTGATAAAAATATTTTGCAGATGTGCATCTGGGATCTTGACATCAATTTGAGCATATAAGGTTGGTAACGTGAGATGAAATCCGTCACTTTTTCATCTGTGTTTTGTCTACATCTCATAAGGTCTTCCATTGTATTTTTAGGTGTCATGTGAACTTGGAAGTGACTAATGAAAGCATCCACCAATTCATTGAATGAATGGATGGAATGATTGGGAAACTTGGAAAACCATTCTAATGTAGTATCTTTCAACTTCCTTGGAAATTTTTTTGCTAAAATTTTATCGTCAAGGACAAAGTCACTACACAAAGTTGTATAGGCATTAACATGGTTGATAGGATCTCTTTTTCCTCTGTATTTCTCAAACTGAGGCATTTCTATCCCTTGTGGCATCGAGGTACGTAAGATTTCTAAGGATAAGGGGTTGTTATGGACATGATATGTGGTTGGAGCGGTTTGACCTTGACTAATGGTGGAAAGTTGATGTTGCATAGATGAAATAGTGGTAAGGAGTTGTGTAAGAAGGTGATCGGGGTATGTAGGTTGAGGTGGAAGGGAAAATGGTGATGGAGTGTAAGTGATGTTAGGAGAAGTGAAAGGAATACTAAGGGGTTTGAAAGTGGTGGAAGGAACTTGCGATGCCACAAAAAAAGTAGGAATGCTAGTGGAAATTGGGAAAGAAGTAGCCTAAAGCATAGTTGTATGGATGCTATGGTTGAAGGGGGAGGAATTTGAGGTGCTCCTTCGTTTAAAGGAATGTGTGTGGATTGGGTATTTGAAGAGGCATGCTTATTGTAAATATCAACAATTTTCTTCATCACTTGCAAGACATCATCACTGTCAATCAAATGATGAAGATTCTCAATGGCGGGTATGGCAGTGGTGGAGATGATTTCAAGTGACAAGTCTTGTTGTAAATGTGCAAAGTCCGCATGAATATTAATGACCTTTTCTTGCGGGAGGGAATTGTTTTGGTTGTCAACAATCATTGGATGGAAAGGTGAAGGCATGGAAGTGGTATTTCCAAGGCCTAATGCACCATTTTCTATACTAGGAGTAGGAGCTCGTGAGATCCCAAGGTCCACAATGAAAGTGCTATCGCGGGATGCCATGAGTCGAGAACTTCTTCTCACTAAAGTATTATCAACGAGGCACCAAACACTCATACAAGTACCACAAAGGAGGGGTGAATGCAAATGCAAACTAATCTAAAAGTTTGAAATGAAAATAATAGAAATGTTGCTAATTGTAATTGAGATCTAACAACAAAAAACAAAAATGCAAACAAATGCCAAAAAAATGCCAGAAATGTTGTCGAAAAAGTGTAGAGGGACTGATTCGCCCTGGTGGCGAATGAGTCCCAGTATGAAGTTTTTTAGTGTTTTTCAAAAATTTAAAGATGATTGAAATGCTCTATAGAATGAAATTATAGATGTAGAATGTAGATTTTGACTATTTTCAATGAGATGTAATGCAAAAATGAAATCTAAATGAAGTTTTCACTAATGCAAAATGAAAAGTCCTAGAATGCAATAACAAATCAATGTCCTAATTGAATGTTAATGCAAATGGAAACTAAGATGCAATATGTGAATGCAATCAAAAATTCAAAGTGTTCAAAAGTCGGATTCACCAAAATGAAACATAGATTTTTGGGACCCTATGGACTACTCTTGCACTTCTAGGGTTTTTCACCTAAAAGGAGAGAGATAGGGCCAAAAATGCTAATGTATCACTCAAATCGGGATGTATGCAATGTTTTTTAATGTAAATGAACTTAACTAAATGCAATTGACTAATCTAAATGACTGAAAATGAATGCAAAAGTGAGATTTATGCCTTGTTTGAAAACACAGTGTTGTATGCAAACAATGAAGAAAATGAATGAAATGTGCAGAATAGAAAGAGATGGGTCAAATCAGAGTGCACCTAGGAAAATTTTTATGATTTTGGAATGTTGTTGATGCTAGCTGAGATCAATAATTTTTCATATTGGGACTCATTCGCCCAGGGTGGCAAATCAGTCCTCCTCCTAGTGAAAAAGTGTCAGGAGCTGATTTTTGTCTGTCAAGATCCAGAATCTAACAAAATTCAGATTTTAATCCTAAGGTGGGACTCATTCACCACAAGTGGTGAATTATTCCTCTCCCAAATTTTTGAAAAATCAAGAGATAACTCTGCAACACCAGATCTGGAAATGTCTGCTTGTTGGGTTGTCGAAGGCAGTTCTACATAAAATGAGCAAATAACTCTCTCCAAGCTTGAAATTGACTCAAGTTGACTCGAAGCACCTAGTTGACTTGGAAATCAATCTTCAACACCTAATAACTTGTCAAATCTACATACAAAGAGCTGCAAACCAACATGCAATAGGGGAAAAATGATTGAGGGTTAGTGAATAGGGGTTTTCCTTGGTCAAACCCCACTTTTGGTAATTAAACCCTTGAAAAGATAATGAAATGAAAGAGAAAGATAAACTAATAACATGCAAGTTCTATCAACTTACCTAACCCTTGATGATGCAAGTTTGAAGTAATGTCAATGGTTGTTTCAAAGTGCTTGAATAGTGCTTGAATTGTTGATGTAAAATGCTTGAATGCTTGAGTGAATAAGTGGATGGGTGAACTTGATGAATGGGGGTTAGAATGAGATGAAAATCACTTATTTATACAATTCTTGTTTCTTAGTATCCATTCATACCTCATCATAGACCGACATCAAGTGATTTTGAATAAAATCCCGAAAGGAAATTTAAAATATTTTGAATTTGGGGCCAAGGGGGACTCATTCACCACCCATGGCGAATGGGTTCCACCTAGGACCTAAAAAAATGTGTCAAGAAAAATGTTGTATTTAATGTTATTTGTCGAGATAACATTAAAAAATATGTACACTTAATTACAACTTATGAGGGCATAAAGAGACCAAATAAAGCATGAGAAGGGTGTAAATAGTGAAAATATGCCTAGAAGAGCGTGAAAGCTTGTTACAAGACTTTACAACACTTCAAAATAGGACTTGTTGATGAGTAAAAAGGTGGTTTTTAGGTAAATTGCATTAAATAGAGTCTAGAAGAATGTAGAAATGTCTTACAACACTTCACAAGACGTTGTTCTTTGAGTTTTAGTACCTAAATAAGCATGTTCAAGCCATGTTACAACATAAAATCAAAACAACATAGTTCCAACACCATGAAACAAGACCTAAAAGGTCATGAAAATGACAAGGGGCCATTTTTCTATGACACAATAATATATTATATATAATACATAATATTATATATATTATAAATACATAATACATATTATAAATACATAATACATATTATATAATATTATGTATTATAAATAATATAAGAAAATATAACTAACGGATATCCATCTAATAACATATATCCATTATGAATGGATATTTTTTTTGGTTTGGTATTACCAAATTGAAACAAATATTGGCTCAGGATTTGGTTTGGGATTGCTTGACCTAGAAAGTCAACCCAAAAAACGTGTTTTTGAAAATTTGTTTAGTTTTCTGAAGTTCGCCCTTGTGACTGATGACTTTTTTTTTACCCAAATTTCATCAAACGAAAAGGGTTTATAGAAAAAATTGTTAGCTTTCCACCAATATAACTTTTTCCTTATTTTGAATTTAACAAATAATTATTATTGATTTTCTACCTACATTACATCTAAAGTCCTGATTGATAGGTTGATTGAAAAATTTCCATAACTTTCAAACTACTTAACATTTTTTGAATCTACAAGATGCACCACATTCTATGCTTCGCATACTATAGGATAAAAAATATTGAATTTCATAATTTTTTGACCAAGTTATGGTGGTCAGACACAAAAGTTTTAATAATTCTGAAAAGTTGTAATAAAAAAATCATAACTAATTATTTACGTGGAAAAAAATTACAAAAAAAAAAATCTGACACATTCGGGTATGTTTCCTCTACTTATATTGAAAAATTCAAAAAAATATATTATGTTTTTCTTGTACTTAGGGTGGTCAGACATACACCTGCTTCTTATCTTTTTCCTAAAAATTTAGTACCACTGCATTGAAATTTCAAATTTTCTCAAAACAAATTTACTTTTTTTCCAAAAAAGGACTAGTAGCCTAGAAACTACATTCAATTTTCTACAACTTTTGTTCTTACATATTTTTGAAATTATGTTAAGAACCTATTCAAATTTTTATGTCAAGTTGCCTAACTCTGATTTTCTAAATTTCCATCGCCACTTAGAGGCCTAGTTTGGACCCCCATGATCCTGCACTGACCCATCTATATTTTGTTTGATCTATCTTAGGAGATTCAACATTTTTTCTCAATTTAAAACTAGTAACCATGGGAGTACATACTAGTTTAGAGTCCTCCATTCCAAACTTCTTTAGCATTTCCTTAACATATTTTGATTGTGTAATGAATATACCTTTTTCTGATTGACTAATTTGTAGCCCATGGAAGAAATTCATCCCTTCAAATATTGACATTTCAAACTCATTTTGTATATAATCTGTAAAACTTTTACACATTACCTCATTTTCTCCAAATATTATGTAATCAACATACACAACCACAATCAAAATTTGATCTCTCTCAACTTTGAAGTAAAAGTTTCTATCTGCAATACCCTTTTTGAATCCGTGCTACAATAAGTACTTGTCCAATCTTGCATATCAGGCTCTAGGATCATGTTTGAGCCCATATAATGTATTTTTCAACCTGTAGACCATGTCAAGGTCTTCTAATAATTGAAAACTTTTCAGTTTTTCAATATATACCTATTCTTCCAACTCACCATTCAAAAATGTAGACTTTACATCCATTTGATATACTTTGAAATATTTATGTGCCGCAAAAGCCAAAAACATCCTAATAGCTTCCATTCTTGCTACTGGAGAAAAATTCTTCAAAATATATTCCTTCCATTTGTGAGTAGCCTTTACACACAAGCCTAGCCTTGTTTCTGACAACTTTTCCATTCTCATTCTATTTTTTCTTGAAAACCCATTTAGTTCCTATCGCATTCGTATTTGTTTGTCTTGGGACCAGTTTCCATGTGTGATTCTTCTCAATTTTCCTCAGTTCTTCTTCCATAAATTTGATCCAATTTTCATCCTTGCATGATTCAGTAACTATTTTAGGTTCTATTTCAAAAATTAAACAAAAGTTTACCTATTCCTCTATCATAGCATCTTTTCTTCTTGTCAGCACACCTCTACTTTTTTCTCCAATTATTTGATCCTCAGAATGATTTTTCTGCACATACTTAGGAGTATTAGGATTCTTTTCCAGAGCTTCTTCCTCTTCCACTAGAATCTCATTTTCTTTCTCTTCTTCTTTTTGTTCTTCTTTGCAAGGGGGTTCATTAGATTCATATCCTTCTATCAACACTAAGCTTTGATGTGATTCCTCATCTACTTTGACACTTGCACTTTCAACTATCTTTTGTAACCTTTTGTTGTAGCATATGTATGCCTTTCTCTTTGTAGAACATCCAAGGAAAATTCCTTCATCCGATCTTGCTTCAAACTTTCTTAGGTTCTCTTCATCCTTCCTAATATAATATTTACTTCCAAACATTCTAAAATATTTCACATTAGGATTTTTTCCATACCATAGCTCATAGGGGGTCTTTGAACTGTTGACTCTTTCTTGTCCATTGTTGATAATGTAGAATACGATATGAATTGATTCTCTCCAATAGACATCTAGTAGATTTGTTTCCTTCAGCATGGTTCTTGTTGCTTCTCGAACTATCCTATTCTTCCTCTCCACAATTCCATTCTATTGTGGAGTCCTAGGAGTTGATAAATGTCTTTTTATCCCATGATCTTCACAAAAATGGTTAAAATCATTGGAGGTGAACTCACCACCTCTATCAAACCTTAAAAACTTTATTTTTAAACCTATTTCATTCTCAACCATAGATTTGGATGCTTTAAAATTATCTAGAGCTTCTGATTTTTCTTTGAGAAAGGTCCCCCAAGTCATTCTAGAGTAATCATCTATTAACAACATAAAATACCTGTCACCTTGAGAGATTCTTGTTCTGGTAGACCCACATAGGTTTTTATGCACCAAATCCAAAGGTCTTGTAGTAGATAATTCTTTATTTTTGAACATCTTCTTTGTCTATTTTCCAAATTGGCACTCTTTGCAAATTGCATTGATAGGCTTTATAATTCTTGGCATGTCTCTCACAACATGAGTAGAGTTGATCTTCACTAGGCTATCAAAATTGATATGATACATTCTTCTGTGGCATAGCCAACTTTCATTGATTTGAGTCATAAAGCACTTACCACTATCACCTTTGAGCTAATAAACATTCCCTTTTGTCCTCATTCCTACAACAACCAAAGTTATGAAACTTCTTTTTGTGATTTCACAACCATGATCCTTAAACACTAGATTGTATCCTTTGCTACACATTTTTCCTACACTGAGAAGATTATGTCAGAGACCCTTGACATAAATAACATCGTCTATCTTATTCTTTTCATCAAAACTAATTGAACCTTTTCCACAAATCTTAGCAAATATGTTATCACCAAACTTAACAAAACCACCATCATACTTCTCACATTTAACAAACTTACTCTTATCACTTGTCATATGATTTTAGAATCTGTTGTCAATTATCTAGTAGTTTTTCTCCTCTCTTGTATGAAAGGTAGTCAACATAGTTCCTTCAATATTGTGACTTGCTTCCAAAGAAATTTCCTTCACACATCTTTCAGGGTTAGTAGAATTAGTTCCAAAATTCAAAACAATTAACAAGCATTCATCACTTCCATCATCTGAATAGTATGATTCATCATCATCAAATGTACCATTGTCTTCTTTAACATAATAACTCTTCTTGAAAAATTTACCTTTATGATCTTTATGTTTGTCATTTGAAACATTGCCTAGACATTTTGAACTACAATGATTTTTTTAGTGGCTAATATTCACCAATTGGCTAATAGTTCGAGCTATAATGTGACTTGAATTGCCAAATTTTTACAAAATTTAATTATAGTCTTATTTAAATCACCAAAGAATTTATTTTATTAAAAAAATCAACTCAAAAATTCTCCACAATATTTGATACATGATTAGATTAGATTTGACTAAATTTAATAAATTATAGTAGAAATCTAAACTAATTCACCATAGTATATCATAATTATTAGTTTCCTTAGGACTTTTTTTGTAATCTTTAGTTTCCACCATTGATTTATAATATAATCTAATGGCCCTTGTTGTATTCCATGAGGTAAAATGTACCCACGATCTATAATGCTCATTGGGCCCATAATTTTAGGTCTCACGAGCATTATAGATTGTGGATACATTTTACCTCGTAGAGTATAATGAGGCTCATTAGATCAATGATCTAAAATCAATTTTGATCCCCATTAGAATTATAGATTGTGGGTACATTTTACCTTGTAGAATACAATGAGGGCCATTATATTTTATTTTAAAACAATGATGGCAAGTAAATATTATAATCTACCCCTTAAACCCATAAATAATTTCCACTCTTAGGCCCCTACTTTTTCATGAGAATTATTTTTAGATTGAATGGATTCGCCACCATAATTAATACATTTTCCTATTATTTTTCAAGATTCACCAAAATTTTCTACAAAATTTTAGTGATGTAAAAAAATTGCCAATAAAATTAATAATTTTTTTGAAAAAAAAAGGGAAAGATTCACCAATATAAATTAATCTTGTTTTCTAAAAAATGAAAGATTCGCCAGGATTTTATATATTTTTTTGAGGGGGGTTTCTTAAATTTATCACTATTTTGAAGCATAATGACCTATCTTACCACAATTGAAACACTTGAAGGGTAACATACCTCTGTATTTTCTAGTGCCCTTTTTTCAATCTTCTTACAAAATTTTCTTCCACTTCATCAAGATCATCTGGATCAGATTCATCATTCCTCTCTCTCTTGCTAACTTTAAAAATAGTTTCTTTTCTTGAAGCATATTTTTCAATTTCTCTTAATTCAAAAGTAGTTAAAGCACCAAACAATTGATCTCTAGAATATTGATCCAAATTTTGAGCTTCCTCAATAGCAGATACTCTAGCACTATAATATTTAGGAATGGTTCTCAATACCTTTTTTACAATTTCACTTTCCTCTAGCTTTCCACCAAGACTATTGATGGCATTGAAAATTTCATCCACCCTTAGCATGTAGCCTGCAATATCTTCATATTCTGACATCCTTAGGGTTTCATACTTGGCTTTAAAATTTTGTATCTTTTCTTTCTTGACCTTATCATCTCCTTCATAAATTCTCTTAAGCTTCTCCCAAACCTCTTTAGTAGCTTTGTATCTTATCACCTTCACAAGTTCTAAATAAAAAATCCCACTCAAAATAGCATTCCTTGCTTTGCCATTATTCTCATAATCCTTGATATCATCTTCACTTGTCGAAGGATTAGTAGGCATAGTATATCCATCTTCAACTGACTTCCATATTCCAAACCCTAATGAGACAAGAAAGGCTTCCATCCTTGCTTTCCAAAAGGCATAATTTGTTTCATTGAACATAGGGACTTTGACACCATTCCTATGCGCCATCCGGATCTACCTCAAGCAGTTAAGCTTCTTCCAAGGAACCTTTGCTTTGATACCAATTGTTAGAGACAAAAGAAAACTTAGATGGGGGGTGAATTAGTTGTGCATTAAAACCTTCAAACCCTTATTAAGCATTAGCATGAATGTAAACAAATGAAACATCAACACATCAACAACCATACATAATAGAACACTAGATTTTAGGTGGAAAACCCTAATCAGGGAAAAACCATGGTGAGGATTAGCTCACTATATGAATATCAACACCGATTACAAAAGGCTCACTACCATAAGGGCTCATTTCCCAAAGGACTCACTATCCAAAAGAAATAAAGGCTCACTACTTAGGAAGATCGGTTCTTCTGAAATATAAGATATTACAAAGAAATTGTTACAAGGAGGTTCACTAAATTAGAGAAATAGGAGAATCCACCACAACCGTCCACAACCTTTGGCTCACTGTCTCCAACAACTTTAGACACACTAAAATGTAAACACCTTTTGCTCACTGCTTCTGGTAGTCTTGGGCATTCATGCTCACACTTAGATATCAACATACGATCACATACACATCATTTCAAACCACATATCACATCACACACTTCTCCAATAATTGACTTTGTATATATATTTTTTGCAACCATAAATAACCTTCTCCAAGTTGGCTTCAATGAAATGTATGCACCTCAAATGTACAACCACCAAATAGGTTAGCAACAAACAATTTTGTGGTGGAAAGAAGTGAAGGAAAATCACACCAAGGGTTAACCAGGACAAAAATCTACACTGACATGCTACACCAGGCTTCCACAATCCATGAAGCACATCCACGAATAGCGCTAACATGCCAGGTTGGCCAAACTAGCATTAACACTATCAAGCAACCAAATTCACACTTCACCAATTCTAGAAACATCCTACAGATCACATACCAACATTACACAGTATCCTAGAATATTCCAACACTAACAAAATATTCAAAATCACTAGTGCAAACACATAAAAATAAAAATTCTATCATCTTGTGCAACTAGTCAAATTACCACTAAGAAACAATTCATGAACCAAGCTTGCAGAATAGATAAACACCAAACCATCCAAGGGAAGATAGATACAAGCATCATTAGAAAATTCTCAAATCCATAAGACAAGAAACTTCAGCATGGAGAAATGTGGAGCAATTCCATTTTTCTCATATATGTTCCTCTTCACAAGCCAAACACTTTCAAACACATATACTGTCGCATGATCCACAACTTGAAAATCTAGATATAACAGCTTCAAAGACCATTGATCATCACTTTAAAACTACACAAGAACATATTCAAGCACAAAGAAATGTAGAGAAAAATATAGAACACATCCCTATCACCTTGTACACTCTTTATACATTTTTTCTCAAAAGCACTTGGAAACCAAGTGACCCTGTTGCATATACAACACCTACTCAACACCACAAACACCTTCTCATCATGACCACACTAGAGGTTGATATAAATGACAATAATAATGACAACATAGTACAATAGAAGGTGACAATCATTTATATAAAGGACATTCATTTAAAGAAGAGGTAGTATTTAATAGTTTAGGACAGTTAAATGAAGGATAATACCTACCATCACAGTAGACAACTATCATGAAGATAAGATAGTATTTTGTAAATGATAGATTTCAATGAATTCAGTGAAGGGGCATATTTCATGATGAAGGACATAGGTATGATGGGGAAACCTAATAAATGGATATGATGAGAAAGAAAGGACATACCACAAGAAGGAGCAGTCATCTTCCATGTTATAGGTTTGGAATCATCATTGGAAGTGAATGCTACACAAAGGATGCAAAAGATAAACTATGCTTATGATCATTTAAAAGGGGCAGAGCAAGATGCTACATTTCAGTCATATAAAGAAGGGTATTTCAATGAAAGTGGTTTCAAGATTCAAAGGATAATGGTGTCCATGGTTGATGAAGGAAATGATTAAGCTATTGTTGGGTATGACAAATAAGAAGGAAGTCATGTAATGAATGGGAAGGTCAAGTGAGATAGGGTAGATATTACATAGGATGACAGCGACCTTTACACCCAATACATATTTGTGAGAATGCTTAAATGCAATATATAGTGAGAACATGATGGAATATCAAGGGACAATCCTAAGACTAGCATATAGAGCATGTGGGGATGGTATTTATCAAGGTAAGATAGTATATTTCAAGTGCATAGATAAAGGTTTTAAGGTCACATTCAAGATAGTGACATAGTTACAGTCATCATCAAGGTGTTAGGAAACAGGATGATAGTCAAGGAGGACTATGAAAAGATAAGAAAGGACATATGAAAGTGATAATTATGATAGTGAAAATATGGTTGTGAAAAGAGGACAATTAAACACATGGATAGTGAGATTTATAGTAGTGATTTAATATAGTGAACTTATTGATTAACATTGTGACCTAGTATCATAGTCATTGATCTTGTAATAAAGACTTTGTGAAAGTGACCTTGATAGTTTACTATGACAGTGAGATGCATGAAAATGACTTATGACCGTATGACCTCATTGATCAATACCTTGTTATAGTCACCTTAAAATGGTAGTCACCTTGCAAGGGCAACAATATGATAAGGATTCTAATAAGAATGAAGAAGGATTGTTTTTAATGACTGTGATCAAGGAATTTATGATTGTTTTTATGTTTTATGTTCAATAAGTACCTATGGACTATGATAAAAACCTATGATCAATGATTAGTGTGTGCAATCAGGACTATTGAATATGATTTGTAGTCACTTGAATGAGATTTAGGAAAATGAAATGCATGGGTTGTATGGATAATGCTTATAAAATAACAAAACACAGTCATAGCAATAGATAACAATGGTATGTTGTAGCATGAAATCATTGTAGCTTGTCTTGAGCATCACAAGAGGTTATAGCCTATCAATTTTTAGTTGCAAGGGAAGTCATCAAAGAAATGATACAAGTGACAAGCCTATGATGATGAATTTCAATGAAGAAAACATGAAATTGCAACAAATTTGTTTTCATGCCTATTATAGGACAATAATGTAGGCAGAAAAAAGTATTAAAATGATATTGCAAAGATCAAAGATAAGGGAAAAAGGACAATCACTAACAATCCAAGGATAGTCCTTATGACTGTAATGACAATCCTCATTTGCAATAAAGTCATCGACAGTCCTTAAGGCAGAGCATAGAAGAGTTTTCTTCAAAACTTGGGAGCCAAATAAAGAAGGAAAAATCATGATCAAAGGACAATAGGTTTGAAGATGGATGGAAATTATACCAAACTCAAGACACAAGGACGTTAAAGGGAAGTGATAAGTTTGATTCCATGACAATTCTCTAGATGTAAATGTAGTGACCTTACACAATGAATAGGGCAATATATGAAGGATTGTACAATTACCAAAAGGGTAGAACTTTCAAATAAGGGTAGTCTTCAAAAGCATGAAAAGGATAGTGACAAAATCATAGCCAAGGAGGATGTCATGGATAGATAGTCCAATCCTTTGATACCTTTAATAGTTCAAGGAAGATCAATAGTAATAGGAGTAAATGGAAGCCTTATTCAAAAAGATGATTCCAAGTTTCAAAGGAAGATAGGTCAAAGTTGCAAACCTTAACAATCAAGATAGTTATCAATTAGGTGAACCTCCAAAAAGGATAACTTAATACACATGAAATATTGAATAGATCATGAACGTGATAGTGATTTATGTCTAGTGATAATTCAAAGTTTTTATACATGCATGATTTACTAAACAAAAAATAGTTATCCCATGCCTCCTAGAAGACCTAGTCATCTTCAAGCTATTTCAAAGTATTCTAGGCATCTTCTCTCACATGCATATCATCATGCATATGTTTTCATGATTAAGATAGTTAAAGGGTTAGTTTTCAAGAACTTTCAGTTAGTTTAGGCCTATTTGAGAAGCCTACATGGGTGTAGCTGGAGTTAAGAGGAGTTTGAAGCCAAAAGCATGTAATTTGAGGTAGTTTGGGGTCCTAAAATAAAGGCTTTTTTTCCTTGTATGCCCAAAAACCCATAGTTTCATGAAAATTGATTGAAGACATCAATTCCAATCAATTTCATGCATATTTGTGAAGATCAATTCAAGTTCATTTGGGGGAACACTTAGGGATTTTTTTAGTGGCAAATCTTCGTAAATTGGAAAATAGTATAATCAGCCAAGTCAAAATTGGGAAATAAATTGCAACCAACGGGGTGCCAAATTACCCGAATTTTTTTGAATTATTACATTTCCATTCGCCATCAATTTATTTTATGAGGCATATGTAATTAATAGTTTTTCATAACAAACTATGCCTTTCAAATGGACTAATTAATATTTTCACCAAGAATCTTGGAGGCATGTATTAAATCACCCCCACATTTGCCAATAGTATGAGAAAACATTGTGTATTAGGACACATTTCACCAACATAATTAAATGTTCACTGCACGTGAGGACCCATTTTTCCTATAACATTCAAAAATAATTACATTTGAGGGACACATTTCACCAATTACATTAAAAAATAATTGCATATGAGGACCCATTTCACCAATACTATGATAACTCCATGCTAATTATAGGGCCATAATCGCCTTGAAAATTACAATGTATGTGTTCCATTGAGGTTTGCTTCTCTCAATAATTAAATTTATTGTTATATAATCACATGGGATTTGCCAAATTTTTACTATACCATTTAAAAATCCCATGAAATTCACCAAATATGGATTGATATAAATACAATCGAAGATGATTTATTCTTACACATTTTGTTTAGTTCTAAACTTGTGAGCTCTCAATTTGGAAGTTGGACTTGGAACCTTGATCATAAGAAAGTTAAAAACTTACAACTATAGGCATTCCTACATTAACAAATAACAAGTTAGTGAAAACCTAAAGGTAAGTGATCATTTCTTGAATATTCATAGTGTTATAAGGATTTTTTATCTCTTTTCTATTCTTTCTTCAATCTTAAAGATGATATTGAGTAGGGAATGGGATCTATATTCTATGTACTTCTTAAACAAGAAGACAATTTTTTCTATCTTTTATTTCGTGAGAGATCAAGATTTCGAGAATCAAGTGCAACAAGAGTAAGACTCCTCAAGGTGGTGAAGGGAGGCCATCAAAATGACCAAAATGTAGAGTTATCATAAAGTCTTACTTTGTCAAAAAAAATTATCCATCAAATCAAGATGGAACTACATCATCAACTCTTGCACCAAATATTAATGAAGAAGCCATTAGAAATACCTCATAGGAAGATTGGAATGAGTTAATTGAGTTATATGAGGATGAGAATGTCACAAAATATGTTCCAAGTGATACCTAGCTTAGCCAAAATGAGTTAATTGACCTAGATGAAAATGTTGGCACCATAGATGATGTTGTAAGGAAGAGGAAAAGAAAAAAAAAAGGGGGAACAAGTGGGATATGACAAGGAATTTTCAGATTGATTGGGTGTCAAAGTAGCCATTCATTGAACCAGTGGAGAATGCAAAAAAATATGAACCTCCAATAAGTATAAAAGAGACAAGAAGTTGTAGCTAAAGCTTGGCACTATATAAAAGCATATTGGTAAAGTTTATGAAAAATAAATCATAGACATAAAGGAAAAATCAATAGTAAGATGGAAATCAAAGGAAGAATGTCTTCATGTTAAGTATTCCCTATAATATGATGAGAATATGCAAAGAATGGTGAAGATTTTTGCATGTGGAGGTTCAATTGAAGCTCAATTTGGAAAGATAATGGCAGGAATACAACTGGCAAAAACTATTCAGATGAGTGTTGTTTTACATATTTTATCTAGAGGGCATCTTATGATAGACTACCCAGAATATTTTAATTTATTATCTTTTTTGGGTGTTCCTAACTTTCCTAGCGCACATTGGTCAATAAATGTTGGATGCGATTGAACAAGTTGTCTTGCTGAGGTGGAAAAGCAAGATTTACAAGAGAAAATAAAAGAGTCAAACTTGATTACATTATCTTTAGATGAAGTCACTATGGTAGATAATACTTCTTAGGTATGTATGGATGTGTATATTTGTATAGGAGTGAATTTACACCCCTTGTGAAAATTCCCCTTTCATGTTCCCTCACCTTAGAAAACCAAGTCTGAAGGCGAAAATCCACATCTGCTTGCTGCCTTCATTCCACTTGGTGTCTATTTTGTGCGTCGGCAGAAGAATAATTGTTGGGGACACCCGCGCAATGCGCTTACATCCCTGATTGATTCCTACGTCTAAAGCCTGCACAGGAATTATACTTCCCATTGGGGTCGATTTGTAACGCCTCTCTTCGACCAACCAACCCAAATATGGCCATTTTTCTCATTATCCCTTAAAATTCACTCTTCATTCCTCCATTTCATCTTCTAATAATCCTTCTACAATCTCTCCAAGCATTCCATTCAGCTCTCTACATACTTTCTCAAGCATTCTCTTAGCACCATCACTTTCAAGCAACAATTTGCACTCCATAGCAGCAACAACAACACTCCATCAACTCCATAGAGCAAGTGTGGAAAAAAACTAGTGCAGCAAGGGCTTGAGTCCTCTCATTCTCTCCACCATTAGCTAGTCAGCTCTTGGTGGAGGTGTTAAGATTTTCACTCCTCTTCTCTACAATTTGGTTGAGTAGCATAATATTGTTTTGTAGTGTTATTGTGTTATTTTCCTTCATTCTCCTTCATCATAATTTTTCTCCATTATTGCTATCTTGGCTGTCCATGGAGGTGGAAACAACAAAATGGGGGTTTGACTAAGGCAAACCCCCATACATGCCCCCAATAATTTCCCTCTTTCTTGTGTGCAAGTGGAAGTGTACTTGGAGCTAGCTGGTGAATGAGTATCTTTGTGAGATCATTCTTGTCACCTTAACTCTCATTTACTTGCTTTATCACATTCATTCATATTTTTACTACTTTATAGCTCTATTTTGTCCCTTTGGAAGTGACTAGCTAGGCTGTCAACCTATTTTCTGGTAGTTCACATTGTCTTTTTGGTCCTTTGTCCATACGGACGCCAGTGCACTTGAGAGATGCCAGTGCACCATGCTATCATCCCGGAACCACACTTTCATCCTTAGGCAAAGAGCTTCCTGAGGCACAGTGTTGAACCCAAAAATTAGCTCGCCTAGCCCCTTCTTGAATTGCAGGTCTGCAGAGTGATTGAAGGACCTTATAGTCCTCACCATTATTTTCCCTCACCTCTAAACACCCCTTTAAGCTGAGGTAAGTTAGGGCATCCTTCTGCTCTTGGCCCTCCATGACCTGGGGCTTTGAACGTGGTTGGTCCCCGTCTCTTACATTTTAGGTGAACCCGACATGAACCATTTTGGTTCCATTTTGTGATACTGAAAGTTCCTTTCCTCATATTCTAGGAGTGTTGTAGGTGTGAGTGTTGTGAGGCCTTCACCTCGCAACCCAACCTGTGACCCTTAGTAGGCATAGTTGGAAGGTTTCAAAGGTGTTGTGTAACAAAACCTTGATTGGGTCACCATCTTATCCTTTAACCTTTTAAGGACTCTATGAAAGTGTCATCTAGTGTGCGTAATGGCCTCTTTCCTACATCAACCTATCCCCTCTACGTAGCCTGTGAGCAGTGGTATTGGTATAACCTTCACTTCATAGGACCTGCCGATGGGTTTTAATAGGGAACCATCTCCTCTCTATATCCCTGCACGAATCAACTAAAACATCATAGCAGGTGTTCTCATTAATCCGACATCTCAAGTAAACATTATAACTGAGGAGATCATGTTAATCAACTTCTTGCACAAAGATGGGTATGATGCACCCGTAAGCACCATCTGCATGCATGATGGACTTTCCATGCCCCCTTTGGGTAATATTGTCCTGTCAATTTTGGTTGGACCTAAATCCATGAAGCTTTTGTTCAACATTATCCCTGGGTCTGAACTCTTTAGAGTGAAGCTGGGTATCCCTTGGTTAGTGGCTATGAATGTAGTGAATTTGGTCATGCATAAATGTTTAAAATTTATCCACGAGGGTTCTGTGCAGGTGATTCATGGCACCAATTATAAACCACCGGTTGCTCATGGTAGCTACTCCTTGGATTACTCTTGGCCTATGCCCGTTGGTCCTCTCCCACCTAGGATGGACCTCCCTACTAAACTGCCCGAACCTTGGTACTATTTGTATGGTAGAGGAAAAGGTCCCCATGGGGAATCCTCTATGTCTCGACCTCTGTGGCCTCCTACCGCTCCTTCTCCCAAAGCAGTGAATGGGAAGAGGCCCATTGTCGAGGCACTTGAGTCAACTCCCCCCGCTATTTCTCAACCCGCTCCTCCTGCTCCCATTCAGGAGCCTGTTCCTCTGCCAAAAATGGCTATAGTGGACACTCCCATGGCTGATAAGGAGCCTTCTATTCCTTTGTAGCCTCCGGCCTCCAGTTCAAAGAGTCGCAGAAACCACCTTGCGTGCGAGTGCAAGCGCCAGTGAAAGGCTCTCATGGCTGAGCAAGCCACCTTATAGAGGAAGGAAGAGGAGATGACCGCCCCTATATCAAGGCCTCCTATCACGTCCTTCTCTCTCCCCCCCTCTGCTTCCATTTAGTCTAGCTTTGTATTACTTTTGACTTCCATTGTGAGATGAATGCACCTGACCCTAAAAAGGTGCAGGTTTTCATCGCTCCTTTGGTGGAGCTGCCTCTATTGATGTCCCTTCTAGATGTCTAGCCTTTCCCAAAACCCATAGATATGGTAAACACTTTGGTTGTATCTATTTTTGTTCTCTCCTCCTCCTCTTCCTCTGCACTTCTTGCCTCATCTTTGGGGAGTTCACATCCCCCAATGAAACAAAAGGTAGAAAGTGGTCCTTCTAGCAATGTAGGACATAAGAGGAGCCCACCTTCTCTAAAAGGTGGTCCCGCGTTGACTTGTTTTTTCCTAGTGACAGAACCAGTCCCAGCTTCCCCTGAGTTTGTCACCACTCCCAAATCACTCAATGAGCCTAGCAGTGAATCTCTGATGCAATGCTAGAGGAAGAAACAATCACACTTGGATACAATTTCCACAATTAGGGATTCAATCCCTCTAATTCTTCATGAATTCACTAGAATTCTTCATAAAATAATGGCACAAACTGAAATTTTCACAACTGAGACCCAAACAAGGGTTCTCAAGACCTTCAATCTCCTTAAGAGCTCTAATTTCAAACAAAACTAACCTTTACCAAATCTGCCCAATCATATTTTTTTACCATTTCATCCTTGACTACCCCAAATCAGCAACTAGGTCCATTTCACATTCCCAAGCCCAAATTCCTTCATCAATGGCACCAACATGCACAAATCTATCTGCAAATTTTTTTTAGATCATTTCCAATCTTTATTCAAGATGTTTCCACAAACACCAATTCAAGAACCTTCAATCTTTGATTACAAAGATGACTATACAACTCTGTCCAAATAGGACAGCCAATAAATGGTCACCATAACTCATCATTCCACCAAACCAAACCAAGAATTAGATTCAAATAAACTTTTCCAAATCAAATAAACCATCTTCCATTCTTTGTTCATAACATTTATCAGAGACCTATCTCAAAACCTTAAATCTTTGACCCAAAATAAGAATGTCTCCAAACTATCTTAGCAGGTCAAGCAAATAAACAATGGCCACAACTATTAAATTCACCAATAAATAACTAGTATGGGATCAAAACACTCCTAAAAAACTACTCAAAACCATATTAACCCAAAAGGACTCTCATACTATCATTAAATCTCTCAATAACACCACTGTGCACAAAAATTTACTGATTTTTTCCAATTTTATGAGCTAGGGCATCATGAGAACTACCCAAAACATTGTTCTCACGCAGTAAAACTTTGGAATATGTTATAATACATATAAAAAAAGCTACTCACCAATTTTTAGCAATTTTCAATAGTTAAAATAAGAGATTTGCAATTTAGAATGTACATCGCCAACCCTAAATCAGGGTTTTACCCGCCTGTACTAATTTGCACATAACTTTCATTATACTCAATGGATTTAAGTGAAATAAATTGAAAAATAATTTATACTCACAGGGATATGATCTCCAATGGAGGAGGAAAGGAATATTACACATAATGTCATCGTACAATGGCCTGAAACTCAGAAATTGCTAGTAAAATATAGAAAAATAGAGTTTTTTTAATTGAAATCTTTACTCCAACATTATTTCCCAACCTTCCTCGAAGTTTGTGAAGCCTCAAAATTCCTTAAGTAACCACTCAAATACCTAAAACCAACTCTTTAACTACCTTGACTCTTCACCTTCCTCTTTTTGACATATTTTTTAATTTTTACAATGTTACAATGACAACTTTTTATCAAATTGTGCAACTTTTACATAATGTATCCAATGACTCCAAAAAAATTATAAATGACCTCAAACAAACCTATTATGGTCATTTAGACCTTATGACATCATGGAATTACCTATGCTAACTCAAAACCCAAGATTGCCTCATGGAGGCATTAATTTGCAAGGGTGCACCTGCACCATTCTCTCTAGCTAAAAAGAATTCCAACTCCTCTTGGATCATTAAATTCTCCTCCTTGTAGTCTTTTATGCCCTACAAACTTCATCCTCACTTTTGGTTTGATTTGGTCAATGACAACATGCTTCCATTTTTCCCTTTCTCTATGAATTTGGTCATTCATTCTTTGAAGTGTTACAATCTCCATTTGTCCTCCAAACTACTACACTTTGATCTTCAAATGGTTTCCTATCCAAAGAATTAGTACAATAAAGAAATGACATGTTAATCCTACCACAATACCTCCATCTCTCTTCAACTCTTTGCAAATTTCCAAGACCAATTCATCTTTGATCATTTCTTCGTCTAACCTTGACACCAACTCAATATCTTCTCCTTCTAAAATTAGGTTCTTCATCTCTATTTCTCCTTCATCTTCATGCTTGGGAATACCTTTGTCTTCTTCATCTTTTAGTTCTTCTTCAGCATCTTGAAACTCTTCTTCATCTTATTTTTTCCTTCTTGCTGCTAACTTTTCTTGTATTCTTCTTCTCTTGATAATTTCTCTAATGGGCCATACCACCTTCTTTTTCACCACCAAATGCCAACTTGTCATTTTCTTAATCATCTATTCTATCTTCATCATGGACTCTACATAAAAATTACTGAACTTTTCATCCAATATTTTCATCTCTTGCTTCAATGTTGCTACGTCTCTATCAATATTCTCTCATCTCTTCCTTTCTTCCTCTGCCTGCAAATTCCTTTTCAATATCTCCATCTTTTAGATGGTCTCTAAGAAAATCTCTCCTAGCTTCTACTCAACTTTCCTCCTCTAAGAAAATCTCTCCTGGCTTCTACTCAACTTTCCTCTTAAGTTTCCCTTCCTTCTCTTGGAAGCAACTAGGTTCTTCTTAACCTGCACACAACCACAACACAAAACCCCAAAACAAAAACTCTCTACCCAACACCTTTTGTGCTCTGATACCACTTTGATGCAATTCTAGAGGAAGAAACAATCACACTTGAATACAATTTCCACAATTAGGGATTCAATCCCTCTAATTCTTCATGGATTCACTAGAATTCTTCATAAAACAATGGCACAAACTGAATTTCTCACAACTCAAACCCAAACAAGGGCTCTCAATACCTTCAATATCCTTAGGAGTTCTAATTTCAAGAAAAACTAACCTTTACCAAATCTACCCAATCATATTTTTTTACCATTTCATCCTTGACTGTCCCAAATCAACAACTAGTTCTATTTCACATTCCCAAGCCCAAATTCCTTTTTCAATGGAAACAACATGCACAAATATATTTGCAAAAAAAAAAAGATCATTTCCAATCTTTATTCAAGATGTTTCCACAAACACCAATTCAAGAACCTTCAATCTCTTATTACAAAGATGAATGTACAACTCTATCTAAATAGGATAGTTAATAAATGGTCACCATAACTCATCATTCCACCAAACCAAACCAATAATTAGATTCAAATACACCTTGCCAAATCAAATAAACGATCTCCCATTCTTTGTTCATAACATTTATCAAAGACCTATCTCAAAACCTTAAATCTTTGGCCCAAAATAAGAATGTCTCCAAACTATCTTAATAGGTCAGACAAATAAACAATGGCCACAACTATTAAATTCACCAATCAATAACTAGAATGGGATAAAAAACTCCTAAACAACTGTTCAAAACCTTATTACCCCAGAAGGACTCTGATACTATCATTAAATCTCTCAATAACACCACTATGCACATAAATTTACTGATTTTTACCAATTTTCTGAGCTAGGGCATCATGAGAACTACCCAAAACCTTGTTCTCACACACTGCAACTTTGTAATATGTTAGAATACATATAAAAAAAGATACTAACCAATTTTGAGCAATTTTCAACAGTTAAAATAAGAGATTTGCAATTTAGAATGTACACTACCAACCCTAAATCAGGGTTTTACCCATCTATACTAATTTGCACATAAATTTTATTATACTCAATAGATTTAAGTGAAATCAATTGAAAAATAATTTAGACTCATAGGAATATGATCTCCAATGGAGGAGGAAATGAATATTACACATAATGTGCTCATACAATGGCCTGAAACTTAGAAATTTCTAGTAAAATATAGAAAAATAGAGTTTTTTTATTGAAATCTTTACTCCAACATTATTTCCCAACCTTCCTAGAAGTTGGTGAAGCCTCAAAATTCCTTAAATAACCACTCCAATTCCTAAAACCAACTCTTTAACTACCTTGAATCTTCACCTTCCTCTTTTTGACATATTTTGCAATTTTTACAATGTTACAATGACAACTTTTTATCAAATTGTGCAACTTTTACATAATGTATCCAATGACTCCAAAACAACTATAAATTACCTCAAACAAACCTATTATGGTCATTTAGACCTTATGATATCATGGAATTACCTATGCTAACTCAAAACCCAAGATTGCCTCATGCAGGCATTAATTTGCAAGGGTGCACCTACACCAATCTTAGGTACAACCTTCTCTGTCCGTTGAGGTAAAACATGGCACTCCTGTTAAATGCATGTTTAACTCTTTGGATGAGGTTTCAACCTTGTCAGTGATCTTCGCAAAATTGCTGACCTTAGCTCCACAAGAGCTCAGTGGAGTGGACCTTGTGTGCCCCTCTTCCTTATCCCTTGTTACGGGAGGGTCAGACGCCCCTCTTCTTAACATTCCACAACTGCAGGCTCATCCTCCTTCTTCCTACAATGATCTAGAGTGTGAAGTGGACAACCTCTTGGTTGATCAGTGTTAGGAGGAGGCCTCTTCTTTATCTTTAGATTAGATGTGTGTGTGTTTGTTTGTTGTGATGTGTTCCCCCATACTTGTGCTATGTGTGCCTGGATGACCCTCATCACCCCTGTTGGTGCTTGGATACATGCGTGGTTTTTGTTTCATAAACCTTCTTCTATTTGTATCATCATTCTTCTATGTTTGTGACTTGATTTTCAACAAATTGGGGATGATGCAAAGTGTTTGGGGCATTTAGACTTCCCTTCCATATTGACCCCATTTTTTAATTTTTACTTTGTCTTCTCGTGCATTCTTCACATGGTCTGATATAGTAGGGGGTTGATGACAGTTCATTTTATATATTATTACTATACATATGTATATATATATATATATATATATATATATATATATATATATATTATGAGCAGTTATGACCCCAAAATATTATTCTACCACTGTGCCCTTTTTTTGTGTTATCTTTTCTCTTTTTCTTTTCCTTTATCTTTCTCTCTTCTTTGCTTGAGTTGTCCCTCTCATGTGTGACAACGCCACTTCTACAACACTTTGATTTTTAGAAAACAAATTCATTGCCAACGAATCTTTTCTCAAGAATCTTCACAAACTTCTTTTCAAAGAATCACATTCTCAACTTGAAACCCTGATGGAATGTGTTTCCTTCATCATGGGTTCATTAAGAAAGAGCTTGAGAACCTTCCTCCAAAATGGGAAAAAATTTAACCTTCCCCTCACGTGGGGGCATCTTCTTCCTTTCAAATTCCTTGATGAAGTGAACATCTTTCAAAAGGATTCCTTGATTATGAATTGATTTGAGAAAGAAACATCTATTTTGTACTTTTAGGCAGTGCATCCCTTGAGTGGACCCCTTCTTCACACCAGGTTCCCAAGGGACCCTTTTGAAATTTTTCCAACTTGTTGACAGTCTGCATGACTGTCTGCTTACTTTCCTATGTGGCCGCTTTTTGATATGTTCTATCTGCAGGTAAACATATCACTTTATGGGTGTTCCTATGAAGCCGTTCTCTGACTCTACGGAGTCCCCTTTCCTTGGGTTTCTTCCATGTGAGAGATCTTGGGGGATACCTTCCTGTAGGTCTGTGGGCCTATAGGACACTTCTTCTGAGCTTTCTTCATGTGAGAGATCTTTGGGCTGGCTCCCTTGTAGGTCTGCGGGTCTATAGGGTGCTTTCTTTGGGTTTCCTCCATGTGATTGATCTTGGGGGATACCTCCCTATAGGTATGCGGGTCTATAGGGCACTTTCTGGGGTTTCATGCAAGAGATCTTGAAGGACACCCTCCTTGTAGGTTTGCGGGTTTGTAAGGTGCTTTCTTGGCTTCCTCCATGTGAGAGATCTTGGGGGATTCTTCCTTGCAGGTCTGCAGGTCTGTAAGGTTCTTTTTTGGGTATCCTTCATATGAGAGATCTTGGAGGACACCTTCCTTGTAGGTCTATGGGCTTGTGAGGCGCTTTCTTCTTGGGGCTCCCTTCATGTGAGAGATCTTGGGGGTTTCCTCCTTGTAGGTCTACAGGCCTACAAGACGCTTTCACTCTACAACTTCATGGTTCTATGGGGCTATGAAGTCCTTTACTTGTCTTGCACTCTCAAGTCTGCCAGATCGCGGTCTGCTTCCTCGATGGTTCAGGTATATGTTTCTAACTCTACTACCTTTTTGATATACTTTACCAAAGCACTCATCAATATTCATGCTCACTAAGGTGGGGGAAAAATGCATAGAAGATAATTTTCACCCCTTACGCAAATTCCCCTTTCATGTTCCCTCACCTTAGAAAACCAAGTACATAGGTGAAAATCCACATCAGCCCACTGCCTTCGTTCCACTTGGCATCTATTTTGTGTGTCATCAGAAGAATAACTGTCGGGGACACCTACGCGACACATAGATTTCCATGCAATGTGCTTATGTCCCTGATGGATTCCTACATCTAAAGCCTACAGAGGCATTACATTTCCCATTGCGGTCGATTTGTAACACCCCTCTTCGACCAACAGACCCAAATATGGCCATTTTTCTCATTCTCCCTTCAAATTTACTCTTGATTCTTCCATTTCATCTTCTAAGCATCCTTCTACAATCTCTCCAATCATTCCATTCAACTCTCTACATAATTTCTCAAGCATTCTCTTAGCATCCATCACTTTCAAGCAACACTTTGCACTCCATAGCAGCAACAAAAACACTCCATCAACTCCATAGAGCAAGTGTGGAACAACACCATTGCAGCAGGGGCTTGAGTCCTCTCATTCTCTCCTCCATTAGCTAGTGAGCTCTTGGTGGAGGTGCTAAGCTTTTCACTCCTCTCCTCTACGATTTGGTTGAGTAGCATAATACTATTTTGTAGTGTTATTGTGTTCTTTTCCTTCATTCTCCTTTATCACACTTTTTCTCCATTATTGCTATCTTGGCTTTCCATGGAGGTGGAAACACAAAAACAAGGGTCTAACTGAGGCAAACCGCTATACATTCCCCCAACAATTTCCCTCTTTCTTGTTTGCAGGTGGAAGTGTACTTGGAGCTAGCTAGAAAACGAGTATCTTTATGAGATCATTCTTGTCACCTTAACTCTTATTTACTTTCTTTATCACATTCGTTCATATTTGTCCTACTTTACAACTCTATTTTTTCCCTTTGGAAGTGACTAGCTAGGCCGTCATCCTATTTTCTGGTGGTTCACATTGTATTTTTGGTCATCTGGCCATACGGATGCCATCGCACTTGAGAGACGCCAGTGCGCCGCACTGTCATCTCAGAACCGCACTTTCATCCTCGAGTAGAGAGCTTCCTGAGGCACATTGTTGAACCTAAAAATTGGCTTTCCTAGCCCCTTCTTGAATTTTGGGTCTGCAGAGTGATTGAAGGACCTTATAGTCCTCACCATTCTTGTCCCTCACCTCTAAACACCCCTTTAAGTTGAGGTAAGTTAGGGCAGCCTTTTGCTCTTGTCCCTCTGTGACCTGGGGATTTGAACATGGTTGGTCCCCCTCTCTTACAATATTGTACACCAACATGTCCGCCAAACTCATATTCTCCATGTTCTTAAAATAAAGGATAGTTCAACATCACAAAATTTATTTGAACTAGTTAAGAAATATTTGAATGAAATTGGAGGTATGGATGACTTGAAAATTGCCAAAAAGTTGGTGTGTGTAGGTGCTGATGGAGTTGTAGTAATGCAAGGTCATAGGATCGATCTTTATGTAAAGTTACAAACTAATTGTTCACCGTACATGATTGGCATTCATTACATGGACCACAAAATGAATTTAGCATTTAAAATTGTAAGCAAGTTTCCTACAGTATCAAAAGTTGAAAATCTAGGTTGCAAGCTCTATGCAGACTTCTACTAAAGTCCTAAAATGTTTTGTGGAATTTCAAAAAAATTCTAAGGGGATAACATGAGGAAACAAGCTTCTTAAGTATTTTGATACTAGATGGATCTCCTTGCATGGACCAACGCAACGATTTTTTTCATAATATCAATCCTTGATTGGAGTAATGTATAAACATTGCAACACAATAGACAAAGCTCCTGACCTCTTACGCAGGTTAAGCGATATAGAAACTCTTAACTTTAGTTGGTCTTCTCCCCATTCTAGATGAAATGAACAATCTTGTGAAGAAATCCCAAGAAAAAACTATGTATATCTATGAATATACTAAACTACGTAGAATGACATGCATGACCCTCAATAATCTATCTCTAAATCTAATAGATTATCCATTTAAAAATACAAATTTTGTAAGTTGGCAGTTAATTATAGACTTGAATAATCTTGAAAATTATTTACAGTTTAATGCAAGAAAGAAGTTATGTGTCTTTGTATGTGGATTTGAGATACCAATTCACTATTGTACAATGGTTAGGCACTCTACCAAAGAAGTACCTCTTACAAAGGAAGATTTTAATGACATTTTTAAATCTGTAAGTGGTAATTTAAAATTTATAACAAGATGTATATCCTTAGAGATTTATGAATGATTCCCTAAGAATAAATACTTGAAGCCATGTCTATTATGTATCCTCAATTTTGGATGCCAGGCAACTTTTAGAACCCAAACTATTTTCATAAAAAAGTAATTACCTTGGTCAAACACTTTTTGAAAAGTTCATAATACAATGGATAGAAAATAGGAGGAATTATAAATGAAATTAAGCTTAGAGAACAAGATAAGAATTTTGCAATAAGTATGATTAACCAGGTTGACTCCATGGAGAATCCCATGGAAGCAAGATCACTAACAAGGGTTTGGGCAACCTTTGGTCAGAGTGAAATATTGCGTGATTTTTTATCATAATATTTCAAGCTTGCTAATTTATGTCAAACAATGATTTTGGGGTCGTTGGAGGATGAGAGAGTTTTTAGTGCATTGGGGTTTTTGAAATCAAAGATAAGAAACAAACTAAAAAATAATTTGGAAAATTGCTTGAGGATTTTTACAACTAGGTACAATGTTTGAATTTTTCCTTTGAAAGGGCACTCATAGTTTGGAAGTCCATATGTGAAAGAAGAGGGTTGTGCAACACTTAAAATGTTAGTGGCAGTGACACAATGGATGTTGAACTTGTGATGTAGTTGAGAAAACATACATAGGGAAAAGAAAATGAAGACTAGACTCAGAGTCAAGACAAATCTCAATCTCATCGTCGGAGTGAGGACCAAGATGTGATTTGGAAAATGGAAGTGATTTAGTAGTTTTTAGTTATTTATATTGCATTTCATGAATCATATTCCAAACTATAGTTGATGATATTTTATATTGTATTCCATGAAATTATGAATCAGATTGAATAAATTAACATAATAATTTCATATTTTAATTGTCATAATGATAAGTTTTACATGCATTCAGTGATTCATCATTCAAATAAATGCTTAATAATATATTAAAAATAGTAGTGTTGGCATTTCCAACTGATTATCCAGGTTTTCCTAAAGGTTAGCCACACCTTATAATTGGAGACCTCAGGTCAATTTCCTATGAATGGGAAATAGATTGTATACCTTTCTCCCTTGCACTTTAGGCTCTGCATAACCTAGGAGGGTGGTCCTATAACATCATTCAATCATATAATAGTTTTCTTGACCATGATTCCTTTGATAACATATTTCTTCACACTAGTATTTGAGAAGGTGGTGTAATTGGATAAATCACCCTAGGGTCTCCTATATGCTTAATGCTTCCTTGCTAGCGTGGATTTGTGCATAAAACATAAAATTTGTATTAAAAAAAATGATTTTTGATTTGATATGTGATTCTACATCAATCTTCAAACTTTATTAATTATTTTGATCAATCCTTTATTTGCAACAAAGTTAGAAAATGAAATATACTCCTACAATAGACCAACTCATGGATTTTTATAACCTCACTGCCTTACAATGAGAAACCAAGAAAAGAACAACACTTATCACATTACTTATAAATAGCTATTGCATTCACACAATCTTTGATGAATAATTGAAATCAATATTAATCCATTCCTTGAATAGAAGCTAATAGTTCAACATCCATAACACATGTTGTGATATGAGAACTTATAAATAAACCTTGATTACTTTGAGTCAAAAGATAGTGAATACAATACTAGAGAGAAAGATAGGTCGATATTCAAAATTAAAGAAATGCATTAAGTATTTGAGTCATATGTTGTTATGTGTCGCCAAAAAATGTATAGTTGAAATTTTTATGCTCACTTGAGTCCTAATGGGTTTTGGCTTGATTTTGTCTTGATTTAATGTAGTAATGTGGCTTAAACATTAAAACTATTATGTCTTGTGAAGGTGTTGTAAAGTGTTGTAAAACATTTCTACACTTTTCTAGACTCTATTCATTACAATTCACCTAAAAATCACCTTTTCATCACTCACCTATTTCGAAGTGTTGTAAAGTGTTGTAATAAGATTTCACACTTTTCTAGGCTTAATTTTATTAATTCAACCCTTTCTCATGTCTAAATGACCCCTTAATACACTTTCCGGTCATTTTTAAGTGTGTTTTTGAGGATATTCCCATTGGACAACTTTTAATGCCCCGAAATTCCCTACACCCACTTAATTTGCTTAAGTGGGACCAAGTCGCCCATAGGGGTGACTTAGTCCTTTTTGGCACAAAACTCAAAATAATTTTAAATTTCTAGTGGGATTTTGTCCTCTAACCCTTGAGGTCAGCCTATGATGTGTTACTTTTGGGAAATTTTAGTAAAATCAAGTATAAATAAGGGTTTTTCACCTCATTTTACATCTTCTAATTTATTCAAGCAATCTTCCATCTCATATAATCATCTCTTGCACTCATTAAACATTCAAGCAAATCAAGCATTGTTAAGTCAAGCTATTGGAGTTCTTCATTGCATATCTTCAAATTTGAGCATCAATGATGTGGTAAGTTTATGACATTTGCATTTGCATGTTATCTATTTATCATACTCATTTCATTCCATTTCATTGTTTAGGGTTTGATTACCAAAGTGGGGTTTGACTAAGGCAAACCCCTATTCTCTAACCCTCAACCATTTTCCCCCTTTTGCATGAGAATTTTGTATGCAGATTTGTCAAGCAATAGGTGTTGAAAAGTGATCAAAAAGTGCATCAAGTCATTCAAGTCAACATCATCCTATTTCAAGCTTGGAGAGACTTTCTGCCCCGTTTTCTGTAGAATCAAGTACAGACACCTATCAGAAAAGGAAGTGCAGACTCGAGACTACAAGATTTTGTCCTGAATTTCCCAAAATCTACAGGAGGACTCAGTCACCACTAGGGGTGAATTAGTCCTGCTTCCGGGCCTGAAAAATTATTTTGACATTTCTGAACACCCATTTAGCAGATTCTCATTCTAGTAAAGTTTCTCGAAACTAGGACTAAGTCACCCATCCTAGCCTAAGTGTTCCTGCCAACATTTCAGTTAGCTTTTTTAGGATTCCAAAATCTTTCAACATCAAACTTTTGATTCCAGGTGCACCTCTTCCATTCTATTCTATTATTTCATCATATAGTTGCATTTATTAAGTATTTCTGCATATGACATTTTCTTTTCTAGCACTTTACATTTTCATAGTTTTGCATCATTAGATTACTTCAAATTCAGATTAGTGCATTAGTACATCTTAATTAGACATAATACACCTCATTTAACATAGTCTTGAGTGTAAACCCTTGCATTTTGGACACCCCTTTCCATCCCCTTTCTCCTTTTAGGTGAAAAACCCTAGGAGGAGCAAAGCATTGTGAAAGGGAAAACCAAAATCATCGTTTACATGTTACTACAGAGAAAAATTACAACATTTCCTATTTGTGCTATAAAATAGCTTAAACTGTGAAAAAAGAGTGTACATAGATGAAAGATCAAAAAATCATAACCCTTTAAATGAGGCTTGAGATTCCCATTTATAACATAAGGGAAGAAATAAGCAAAGAACCTCATCCACCACATGGATACACAAAATACAAAATTCTAACTAGTGGCATTTAAACCATCGATCAGAGACCACATATAAAGATTTACAGGAAGCTGGTGGAAATTATTTAGTGCATCCATAACATCAATGTTGAGTTCTCCAAGGAAATATTTGTAGTCTGGAAGGATTCTTTTGAAATTTGGTCAACAAATGCATACCGCAATTACACCTTGTTAGTGAGATCCAATTGAAACAAAACTCAAATCTCCCAAATCACCCTTTGTCAACCACCTTTATTGACTCTATGCAAGTCTTCCATAATAAAAACTGACTAATCTTGAAATGAATTATTTCTGAAAAATATCCAAGAGTTACTTGGAACCATGTCTAGTTATGACCTTTCTGACAACCAAAATCTCAGACAAGAGGCATAGGAATAAATACATGGAACAATTCATAGGTCGGGTAAACAATTATACTTTTCATTCTATGCCTTAAACATACTCTCAAAAGGCCATTCATGAGCTAAGAGCATATCCATATTGTACAAATATTGATGATACTTGGCATCAAGTATCGCGCTGGCCTCTCTACAAAAAAATTCTATACTATGATCTACATTGACCAACTTGTCTGAATAAGAATTAAGTTCATTCATATCAACTTTGTTGTCTTTGCAAATCACGAGTAGAATTGTGGGGATTACAATACTGAAACTATCCTTCCACTTTCCTAAGGTCTTTAACTCCCCATTATCTTCTAACATGTGAGGTACAACCTTGTTATCAATATTTACAAAATAGTTCAACTTTTCTCATGCAGCCTCAATTACACCTTCCATATACCCTTGCACATTTCATGCCATCTCAAGACAATATTAAAGGTAAGAAGGATACAAGGTGGGGAATTAGATGTGTTTGAGGATCCCTTATACATACATTCCAAAGATGTAAATCTAGGATTCCATTTATCAAATATACACTTGAACCGATCTTGATCCTCATTTACTCTAGCAATAACACCTTTGAAATTCACATATGACACATGGGCAATTTCTAGCCTTCTTAAGATCTTAGATAGTCTGTGTTTCAGGATGCATGTTGCTATGCATACATCTTCATTTTGTTGAATCTCTAGAGCATTTTTTAAATGCTCTTCCAACATTTGAATCTTTTCCTTAAGCTCTTCATTCTCAATCATCACATGAGTAGGGGTAACTATAGAGGAGGAGCTTGCTCCCTACATACTTGCGAGAAGAGATGTTTTTTGAGCCAACAATACCTACTGCTAGTTGTAATCTCCCATGAGATCAATTTGTTCCTTCAATAATGCATTAATTTTGCAACCTTTGAATAGTAGCTTCATTAAACTTGGCAACATCTACCACTAATGCAACAACTTCATGGGAATGGGTGTCAGAAACCCTCTTTACAATCTGTAGACACTGAAAAATGTCCTAGGCATGCGAACACTATTCTTCCTCATCAATTCCCTTTCTTTCCCACATAATTGAATAATTTTAATTATTTGATTATTGCCTAAAGTCACATTTATCTATTAATCTTAAATAATTTTAATTATTTAATTAATTAATTTCTTTCCTTTATTCTTCTTTGATTAATTAAATAAATTATATTTATTTAACTACATCACTAATGTCCCCTTCTCTCTATAATTAAAGAAATGTTTTAATTATTTAATTATTCATTAGCATCTTCTATAATTAAATAAATTTATTTATTTAATTATTTACTAATTTGTCCTTTTCCTCCACTTTTAAATTAAATTATTATTTAATTAAAAATTCAACTTTCCCTCTTCTTCTATAATTAAATAATTTTTTTAATTATTTAGTTATTCACTTTCCCTCCTAAATTAAATAATTTTATAATTATTTAATTTATTCTAGCCACCTCTTTTTCTATGTCAAATCTTATCTCCTTTCTCATTTAATCTCCACCCTTGATTGAATTAATTTATAATTCAATCTCAACCATCCATCCTTAATCAAACCCTATCTTTTCCCTAATTTTTCCCTATCCCTATTTCATTGCTTCTCAAGCAATTTTGGCCATTGATTTTCATGTCATATTGGCTTTTAATCCTATCCCTTCATTCAAAATTGGTTTTCTATAAAAGAGACCTCTAATTGTCATTTCAACCCTATTAAGTTTGAAAGTATATTCAAGGAGACAAGTACAATCTTCAATATTTTTATATCATTATCACTAGGATTATTGTTGCATACTCAAAATTTGAGGGCAATAAAGCATATAAAGTAAGATGGAGAAGGACAATGGAGGTGAATCAACCATAACATAGGAATATTGGTAATATTGCTTCACATTTTATGTTTCTATGTTCATTTGTGCTTCATTGTTGGTTTAGGGGTTTTAGGGTTTGATTTTTATTGATTCATGCCTTGTACCTTAATTTTACCCTATTATACATTGGTGAAACTAATGTGAACCAATCGGATTTGATTTTAAGAAATTTTAAGTTTTAGGCCCACAACTCATCTATAAGGCCAAACAATGTATTTGAGAGACAACATGACACATTTGTGGTAGGACATGATGCATTCGATAGATTTCACAACGTATTTGTCAGAACAGAACACTACATTTGTAGCACTGAGAGCTACATTTGCTTAGCTATAGGGCACATCATTTCATTAGTCTATTTTCATGATTTTTTGTCATTTCTTGGATTTCTGCTTTTTATTTTCACATCTTGATAGAATAATTGCATTATTTCCATTTCAATATTTTCCATATTTGAGTATTTTTGTAGCCTTCGGGTTATGAACTACATCTATTTCGACTGTGAGTTGCAGTCGTTGTCTGGTGCACCATAGTTGCTATCTGGATCATTGCAGTCACTTTTTGGTTCGCCACAGTCACCCTCTAGTTCACTGCAGTTTCCCTCTGGTTCGCTACATCTATTCTAGAACAGTGAGCCACATCTATAACATTTTGAGCCTTATTTTCCTATTATTATTAATTAGGGTTGCAATTAGGATTTTTCCATTTGGTAGAATAGAGGTTTTTGTGTTATTGATATCTGGTTGGCAGCTTGTGGCATTCGTGGGGACAAGACTATTATCAAGACTACTAATCCATTTTCTTGTAGGGATTTATTTAGCTTTTATTTTTTAAAATAGGAACATTTAGATTTTGGAACTTAAAAAAACCAAGTCTCTTTGCATTATCACACTTTCAATTTAGGACTTAAGAAGACCCAATTGTCTGCATTATCACACTTTCAATTTGGGATTTAAAAAGAACCATTATTTTCTTTTTCTTGTGATCTTGTTTGTGTTTTGAGGTGTGTATGCTCTTCCATCACATGTTATATGATCTTGGGAATAAAAAACACTTCTCAACACTTTCATTGTCACACCACACATTTGGTTTTCAAAAGTTAATGAACACTTGCTAGTGTGAGAAAATGCATGTGTATGCTCTCTCCTCACATTGTTATATGATCTTAGAGATCAAAAGCATTGTATTTGTATCACTTGTGTTATAACCATTTAGAAGGTCCTTCCCTTGAGACACATCCTAATGAAGAACTCATTGGCAACCCAAAGTGGTTTTTCCCTCGAGTCACTATATAAAAGGATAAGATGAAAGTCGAGTCCAAACTAGCATTAGCCTTTGCCATACTGTGCCAATCCAAAAGGGGAAGTACTCTCATGGTATTCTAAGTACCCAAGTAGGGTTGGTTAAAGCCTTAAGTGGCTTGTTGGATGCTCACAAGGTGACAAGTCCCCGAGCAACGATTAGAAGATAATTAGTTAGAGGCCCACCCTTATTGATTGAGTTATTTATTGGTGTCATTCTCAGTGCAAAGGTGTAGCATCACACCTTGAAGTTACTCACTATATGGCTCCCTTGATATGAGACAAAAATCCTCGGCTTAGCATAAGCTACTTGTTTACTTGTAGCTTTCTGAGGAGAGGATGATTGGGTCATCCATCCAATCCTAGAGGCCTCTATCTATCCTCTCTCACAAAGACAAGAGTGTATACACCCCCTTTAAAGGTGTCCCTCTACTTTCGTCGAAGGAGATTCCAAGTTGCGGGCCTGAAATTTGTTGCCATTGGCCATTGACCTTAGGGATAGGAAGTGTTTTATGTGTGTGAGGTTTTTTCAAATTATGATTAGACCCATGGAAATTGGGGTGAATAACCCTTGAACATACACAACACTCACAAAATTTGGTCACTCAACAACCAAGACTTGTTTTTAGATTGTTTGTTGTGTTTGAAATCAATTTTCACAAAAAACCAAGATAAAAAATCAAACCAAAACATTCAAACTAGGGTCAAAGGAACTATTCACTGCATCTTCCAGACTGTAAACCATTATCGCAAAAATAAAGCACCACATTTGCTAAAAATTCTGAACCACATTTGCAAGACAAAAAAATGCATTTGATAGACAATGAACAACATTTTCTAGTTGACAACAATTTTGGAAAATTCTAGTGTGGTCTTATTTTGGATCAATTTTTGATAGTAATCATCTCATATGACTACAAACTTTCTCATCTTAGATCATTCATTTCACTTCATTAACTTAGGTTTTCATTAGTTTCATACACCTTAAGTTAAACCCTATGTCACTCATTAGTTGCATACACTCTTGCAAACTTTATACTAGAACTTATCATACTTTTGATTAGATCATTGTCACAAATTTAGGTTTCCGTATCCCTATATTTTCATCAATCAATATTTTTCATTTAAGTTGGTCCTTTAAACTCATAAGTCTAGTTTGAGGTCCACTTTTTCAATCATCATCACTTTATTCTTTGTCCTTTTTAAGGTCTTGATAATCATATTTTCTACTTTGGACTATATTAGTTTGGTTAGTAACCTCTTCTTAGGTCCACAAAAGTGCTTAATCTTCATATCATAACTTTAGTCATACCACACCCTTTATCATAGCATCACATTTGCATAGTTTAGTCTTAACCCTACCATATATTTTAGATCATAGTGACATTACCATATCTCAATTTTGTCTATTGTCACTTTGTGCCTTAATCTTGGCCATAGGTGCATCATCGTTTGGTATTCTTATATATTGAAAACCCCAAAAAAATAGCATAGTTGCATACCTTAGTCATAGTCCTACCATTTCATTATCATTCCTTAGAATTCATATCCATTCATCAAATTTGCAAGTCTTATATGGTCCAAACGATATTATAAAGGAAAAGAAAAGAAATGGACTATACCAATGAAGATCCCTTTTTCAATCCTGCTAGCAACATGAAGTTTGGGTCTTCATCCAATGAGACACCTAAGACACGATCATCATTTCCCAATCATTTTGAAAGGTTCACAATAAAAGAAATCCAAAGACCTCTAACTAAACAAGATATTGAGGCAGCAGCTCAAGACCCTAGTGTGGCATGGTTTGTAGATGAGATGGTAGCACAAGGCCCCCAACGATTCCTAGAAAAAATGTTACAAATTGGAGCTAAAATTCCTCATGTTTTTGATGTTAACACACTTTCCACAACACCAATAAATGAGACTACACAAAATTAAGGACATAATCCATCTACTCCTAATCATACCATTCCACAAATACATACTACCATTCCATTAGGAGGGACATCACAAAATACCACGATAGTCAATGTGAAATCTTTGTTTGGAACACAAGGTTCACAAACTATGACACAACTCCCTAGCACTACATTTAACCCTTTTGGTTCATCATCTAATGCTATGGGTGCTTCATTGTCCAACCCTTTTTCAATGGGTAGAAATAAGACAAATAACAAAATACGAAATTTTTACATCAATTGACCCAAGCTACAAACAAAAACGACACCGAATACCAATTTGAACTCGAACACAAACACATCACAAGGTCCTACTACAAGTATTCCCCTACATCGAAAAAACCCAAGGTCCTTTTCAACAATATGGTAACCAAAATTCACATGGATAAACAAGCTCAAGCCCATGACAAATGCAATTCAATATGAATGCTCCAAACATCAACCATCTTCCAAATTTCACTCCCAATATCCAAAACCAAATTTCTAACTTTCACCCATAACATTCCAAACCAAAACCCATCACATGCATTTGCGACCAAAACCAATTCATCCACCCAAAATATTGGATTGCAAAACTAAAATATGGGCCCATATCATAATGCAGTTGAAAAAGTAGTGGACACATCCTTGACTCAAGTTGATGTCTTGACAAACCAAATGCTTACACTACAAATAAAAGTGGACAA
>VDFB02212276.1:0-23157 GCA_007258455.2 Sequoia sempervirens | reverse complement strand
CACAACATCAAAGGAACTATTGTGACTGCTTTTCATGCCAAAGAAGAGAAAAATCACTAGATAATTGACAACGGATGCTCAAATCATCTAATAGGTGATAAGAGTAAGTTTGTTAAACTTGAGTAGGCTGAAGGTGGTCTTGTTAAGTTTGGTGATGATACATATACTAAGATATGTGGAAGATGTTCAATTAGTTTTGATGGAAAGAATAATATAGATGATGTTCTTTATGTCAAGGGTCTCTGGCACAATCTTCTGAGTGTAGGAAAAATGTGTAGAAAAGTATATAATCTTGTATTTGAGGATGGTGGTTGTGAAATCAGAAAAGGAAGCTCTGGAACCCTAGTTGTTGTAGGAACAAGGACAAATGGGAAAGTTTATTAGCTTAAATGTGTTAAAGGTAAATTTTTTATGACTCAAATCAATGAAAGTTGGCTATGGCATAGACGAATGTGTCACATCAATTTTGATAGCCTTGTGAGGATCAACTCTACTCAAGTTGTGAGAGATCTACCAAGAATTGCAAAGCCTATCAATGCAGTTTGCAAGGAATGTTAGGTTGGGAAGCAAATAAGAAAGAGGTTCTATATTAATGAATATTCTACCACAAGACCTTTGGATTTGGTGCATATAGAACTATCTAGACCTACAAGAACAAGAATCTTTCAAGGTGATCTAGATATTTCATATTGTTGATTGATGATTACTCTAGAATGACTTGGGTAACTTTTCTCAGAGAAAAAATAGAATCTCTAGACAAGTTTAAAGCTTTTAAAGCTATGGTTGAGAATGAAATGGATATGAAAATGAAGTTTTTAAGGTTTGAGAAAGGTGGGGAATTCACCTCCAATGAGTTTAACAATTTTTTTGAAGATCGTGGAATAAAGAGGCATTTGTCAGCCCCTAGAAATCCTTAGCAGAATGGAGGTGTGGAAAGAAAGAATAGGACAGTTTGGGAAGCAACAAGGACAAGAAGGAAGCAAATTTACCATATTTCTATTAGAGAGAAGCTATTCATATTGCAATATACATACTTAACAGAGTACCAACAAGAGTAAATAGTTCAAAGAATCTCTATGAACTATGGTATGGAAGAACTCCTACTGTCAAATATTTCAAAGTGTTTGGAAGCAAATGTTATGTCAGAATAGATGACGAAAAATTGGGAAATTTTGATGCAAGGTCAAATGAAGGAATCTTCCTTGGATATTCTACAAGAAGCAAGGCTCAAGTAGCGATGCTACAACAAGAGGCTGAAAAAGATAGTTGAAAGTGCAAGTGTCAAATTAGATGAAGAACCACATAAAGGCTCGATACTGATAGGAGGATATGAATATGATGAGTCCTCTTACAGAGAAGATGGAAAAGAAGAAAAAGAAAAAGAGATGTAGGTTGAAGACAAAGAAGATCCAGAAAGGATTCCTAAGACTCCTAAGTATGTGCAGAAGAATCATTCTAAAGATCAGATCATTGGTGATAAGAGTAAAGGCATGTTGACAAGAAGAAAAATTGCTATGAAAGAAGAACAGGTAAATATCTACTTTCCAAAGTATAACCTAAGATAGTGATTGAAGCATGTAAGGACGAGAATTGGACAAAATATATGGAAGAAGAATTGATTTAGATTGAGAAGAACCAGACTTGGAAATTAGTCTCAAGACTAGAAAACAAGAATGTAATAGGAACTAAATGGGTATTCCAGAACAAGCTAAATGAGAATGGAGAAGTTGTAAGAAATAAGGATAGACTTGTGTGTAAGGTCTACTCACAAGTGGAAGGAATAGATTTTGAGGAAAAAATTTCTCTGATGGAAAGAATGGAGGTCATTTGGATGTTTTTGGCCTTTGCAACACATAAGGATTTCAAGGTTTATCAGATGGATGTGAAGTCTGCATTCTTGAATGGTGAAATGAAAGAAGAGGTATACACTAAACAAATAGAATTCTCTCAGTTATTAGATGATCCTAATATAGTTTGCAGATTGAAGAAGGAATTGTATGGTCTCAAGCAAGCTCCCAGAGCTTGGTATGCAAGATTGGATAGGTACTTGTTGCAATAAGGATTCAATAGAGGTACTACAAATAGAAATTTGTATTTCAAAGTTGAAGGAGAACAAATTTTAATTGTGTTAGTTTATGTTGATGATATAACCTTTGGAGGAAATGAAATTTTGTGCAAGAGATTTGTAGAAGAGATGTAGAAAGAGATTTAGATGTCTATGTTTAGGGAGATAAATTTCTTCCTTGTGCTACAAATTGGTTAAACATAAAAAGGAATATTCATTTCATAGTCAAAGTATGTCAAAGAAATGTTGAAGAAGTTTGGAATTGGAGGCTCTAAGTTGGTATGTACTCCTATGGTTACTAGTTGCAAGTTGAGAAAAAATGATGAATCTCCTAAGACTGATTAGAGCAAGTACATATCAGTGATTGGTGGACTGCTATATCTAACTACTACTAGACCAGATAGCATGCATGTTGTTTGTCTTATGGCCAAATTTCAACAAGATCCTAGAGAATCACATGTGGTAGCAGTAAAGAGGATATTTAGATATTTGTAGGGCACTCTAGACTATGGTCTATGGTATCCAAAGGATACTAATTTCTCGTTAAGTGCCTATACTAATACAAATTAGGTAGGTTGTGTGGATGACAGAAGAAGTACAAGTGGAGGTGCTTTATTTCTTGGAAGCAAATTAGTTTCATGGTTGAGTAAGAAGCAGGATTTAGTGTTGTTATCTACTGTAGAGGTAGAGTACATTGCAGCAACATCTTGTTGAACATAGGTGATGTGGATGAAGAAAAAATTAAAGGATATAAGAATAGCATATGATGAACCTATTTATATCCTATGTGACAATACTTGACTGAAATCAATATATCAAAGAATCTGGTGATGCAATCAACAACAAAACATATCTCAATCCAATATCACTTCTTGAGAGAGAAGGTTGTAGAAGACGAGGTTGAGCTCTAGTATGTTTCTATAAAGGATCAAGTTACATATATTTTCACGAAGGCTCTTCCTAAAGATACTTTTGAGTATATCTAGCAGAAGTTAGGGGTTATTGCCCCTCCTTCTTTAAACTAGATGCATAAGATTGTGCATCACTCCGGTGGAGCAATTCAAGATTTATTATTTTGTTTCAAATTGATGAAGGATACCTCTTAGGGGGAGTAGGTAGTAGTGGTTACTAGTTGGTATAGTGTATGGAGAAGTATTTTTTGAATAGAAAAGGACCAAAGGGAGAGAGAGTTGGTATTGCAAGAGAAGAATTTTGTGAAGACAGTGTAGAAAAATAAGTGTAGTAAAGAGAGTGTGCAATTGCTTGTAGGTGATGTGTGAGAGATGCAAGTGTTTCCCTTTGAATATTTTCAAAGCGGGAGAGCAAGAAAGTTGGATGAGTATATGGCCCTTTGTCATTGATGTCAAAGGGGAAGAAAGTTAGAGTGGTTGAAAACCATAGCTCAAAAAAGTATTGTAGTTTAGAGTGTTCAGGAGCAAGAGAATGTGATTATGAGTAAAGAGTTGTCCTGATCAGGAGGAGTATTGCTTGTTATAGATTTTTTGTTGGTATGCTTTTGTTGTTGATGGTTTTTTAGAAATGGTGTTGCCATCAATGACAAAGGGGGAGATTGTTGGAAGCTTGAGTTGTTTGTGAGTTGTTTGGGTGTTTTCATTGATTTCAACCCCATGTATGAAGAAAGTGTTGGAATACTAATGGTGTTGATGATTTCAAGCCTAGAGTTGTTGGTATTGGTGTCAACACATTGTACTGGTGTTGTCATTGTTGTCTTACTTCAATATAGTTGCAGAGGTTGTTGATATGACTTGTGTTGGGGGAGATTGTTGATGTTGGAGAGTATTGCACTATGTTGTGGTGTTGTCATCAATGTTTTCATTGATGTATGTGATAAGTAATGTTGTTGATGAAATTGGTTCACTTGGTTTCCAAGTGCTTTTGAGAAAATTTGAATAAGAGAGAGTTCAGTGTCACAGAGTGGTGCTCAGTGTTTTGCTCTACATTTCTTCATGATTGAAGATATGCCCATGTAGTTTGAACGTGATGATCAGTGATGTTCAAAGGTGTTATATCCAGATTTTTAAGTTTTGTATTTTTTTGTAGTAGAAGATGTCTTTGACAAAATGTTTGTTTGGTGAAATAGGGTGTCTAGAGAAATGATATTGCTCCGCATTTCTTTGCAGTGAAGATTCTTGTCTTGTGGATTTGGGAACATACTTATATTGACTATATCTACCTTCCCTTGAAGTTTTAGGTGTTGTGGTGCTCCGCAAGGTTGTTTAGTGTGTTGGATGTCTATTCTACTACGTTTGGTTGCACAGAATGAAGGTTCTCTTAAGTTTTAGGCAGTTGCATTAGTAGTGGTGAATATTCTGAGATGTTCTAGAATTTTGACATGTGGTCTACAAAATGTTTCCAAACCTAGAGAGGTGTATTTGGAGTCTCTTGTCCTGGTGTTAGTGCAGGTTTGGTTGACCTGGCATGCTAGCACTAATTGTAGTGGATGATTATTATTTGTGGGAGTGTTGAGAAACATGTCGGCATAGATTTGAGTCTCAATTAAGTTGTGGCATGGTCTACCTTCACTTATTTATACCTTGGAAGTGTTTGGTGTTGACCTATTTGATGTTGCATAGTTGAGGTACATATATATTCTTAAGGTTGACATAATTGAGATTTTTTTAAGTCAAGGATGGTATAAATACAAGGTGATTTGTTGTGTGAATCAAGTGCAAAGTGTGTGTCATGTGAAATATGTGAAAGTGATCAAGTGTGGTGATCTGAATGTGAGCTTTAATGCCTATGACTCCCAGATACTTTTGAGTATCTCCAACAAAAGTTAGGGGTTATTGCCCCTCGTTTCAACTAGATGCATAAGAGTGCGCATCAGTCTAGTGGATCAATTCAAGATTTATTCTTTTGTTCTAGATTGATAAAGGCTACCTCTCAGAGGGTAGGTAGTAGTGGTTACTAGTTGGTGTAGTGTATGGATAATTATTATCTAAAAAGCAAAGGAACATAGGGATAGAGAGTCGGTGTTGGAAGAGAAGAAGTCTATGAAGAGAGTGCAAAAAAATAAGTGTAGTAAAGAGAGTGTGCAGTTGCTTGCAAGTGATGTGTGAGAGATGCAAGTGTTTCCCTTTGAATATTGTCAAAGGTGGAGATCAAGAAATTTGAATGAGTCTATGGCCCTTTGTCATTGATGTCAAAGGGAGAGAAAGTTAGAGTGGTTGAAAAACCATAGCTCAGAAAAGTATTCTAGGAGAGAGTGTTTAGGAATAGGAGATTGTGAGTATGAGGAGTAAAGAGTTGCCCCAGTCAGGGGGAGTATTGCTTGTTGTAGAGCTGTTGTTGGTATGCTTTTGTTGTTGATGGATTTTCAGAAATGGTGTTGCATCAATGACAAAGGGGGAGATTTTTGGAAGCTTGAGTTGTTTGTGAGTTCTTTGGGTGTTGTCATTGATCTCAACCCCTTGTATGAAGAAAGTGTTGGAATACTAATGGTGTTGATGATGTTAAGCTTGGAGTTGTTGGTATTGGTGTCAACACATTGTATTGGTGTTTTCATTGATGTCTTACTTCAGTATAGTTGCAGAGGTTGTTGGTTTGACTTGTGTTGGGGGAGATTGTTGATATTGGAGAGTATTACACTATGTTGTGGTTTTGTCATCAATGCTTTCATTGATGTATATGATAAGCAATTTTGCTAATGAAGTTGGTTCACTTGGTTTCCAAGTGCTTTTGAGAAAATTTGAATAAGAGAGAGTTCAGTGCCACAGATTGGTGCTTAGTGTTTTGCTCCATATTAATTCATTATTGAAGATATTCCCATGCAGTTTGGATGTGATAATCAAAGGTGTTCAAAGGTATTATAGCTAGAGTTTCAGGTTCTGGATCATTCTGCAGTAGAAGATGTGTTTGACAAAATATATGTCTAGTGAAATAAGGTGTTTGGATAAATGAGATTGCTCTGCATTTCTCTACAATGAGGATTCTTGTCTTGAAGATTTGGGAATATGCTTATATTGACGGTATCTACCTTCCCTTGAAGTTTCAAGTTTTGTGGTGCTCCACAAGGTTGTTTAGTGTGTTGGTGCGGGAGCACCTTGTTTTTAAAATGCCTTCAATAGGCTAATGTGTAAAGTTTGAATTTGTAAATGTAAAAAAAAGTGCACAAGGTCATATGAGGTCACATTTAATGTATTCAGGTCATGTAATAAGTCACTAGGTGGTCAAAGTGGGAAAAAGATGTAAAACTTGCATTATTACAATGTTGTCAAATGTTCTTAAATTGTCAAACAACAAGAAAAACAAGAAATATGAAGGGTTATGAGGTATTTTAAGAGGTTTGCACCAATGGAAATTCAATTAATCAGTTGGAAAAAGTTATAAAAGGCATTGAAGGGCATGGGAGAAATCAATTAAGGTATCCTTGTAATCAATTTTTTGAAATAAAGGCTTTGTTCTGGAAAATTATGTGTTTTTCTTCTTTTACTAGTCCCTGTACGGACTGTACTGGGGCCTAGGGCTAATAAATTTGTTGTTTATTTATCAAGCAGTGAATCATCCATCAGTTAGTAGTGTTTTAAAGAGGATTTACACAGTTTTAGAAGGTTTTGAAAACAATAATTGAGTAAACCCTCAAACAGGGTTTGAGAGTCCTCTAGAGCATAAGGTCTCCATCCCATCAATGTAGGCATTATAGGTCGATGGGATGGGTTGTAATTAGTGTCTTTTTATGTGTTTGGTGTCTTTTTTTGTATTGACAGGATAGTGGAAGGTAGAACACAAGGATATGATGTTGTTTTCAAAACAAATTCTGAGTTTTACCCTTGAAAATGGAGGTTTCAAGCAGGGAAAAGAAGAATCTGCACATGCATGAGCATGGCTATGGTTTCAAAAGCTTTTGTAGACACATTGAAGCATGTTTCAACTATTGGCCGGAGTGCTTGAGGTTTGTAAGGGTGATATTCATGAAACCCTCATTGTTTTTGGTGTTTTCACCCTATAAACAAGGATTTGATAGAATAGTGTATTTTCAAGTTTCTCCACCCTTAAAAATGAATGAATCTTGAGTTTTATGCTATTTCCAAAGACTGTTTAAGGTTGGTCAATGATTTGGAGTGGTTTTCAAGGGGTTTCCTTTGCAAATAAGGCCTAATTTACTAGCCTTTTCCAGTGTACAGTGTAAGAAACTGATAATTTCTTTAAGGAAGGTTATTGAAAGCTTTTGTTATATTGAAGAGGACAGGAAATTGGTTTTGAATATGTCTTTGGTTCTTGGTATTTGCATATGGGTTGTGGGATTCACCCAATTAAGGGTTTGGAAACTTACAAAGGGATTTGATGAATGACTGCTAAAATAGTGATTTGTTTAAAAACAATGATAATGGTGATTAGTTTTGTGATGAAACTTGCTTGCACAGTGGTAATAGAATTATAACAATGCTTGGGTAAAGTGAGAAGGTAGAGTTTGATAGTGTGGAGATTTTGGACTTATGAGTTCAATGTGCTTTGGAGGTGTTTGTATGCTAACACTTGATAATCTAACAGAATAGTGATATAGGAGTCTGTTCTTGGCTTGTTTTTATTAAAATGATGATGTTTTCAGTGATTAAGAAGTTTGGTAATGGCAGAGGTACATGGTTGGCTGCCTTGGATGGAAATAGATGCTAATGGGTATGATGAATGAATGGACTATTTTTAAAGGTCCTGAATTTGGATTTTGTTTGATTTTGATCAATAGGATACCAATTGTGATTTGGAATAAAGTTTTGTTGAAGTGGAATACTGACTTGTTGTCTTGAAGTCTTGTAGAATTGAAGAATCAAAAGAATTTGTATGAGTTTTGAGGAAGAAGAAAGTGAATTAAGAATTTGATCTTCTCCTGATTTGATTGGGATTGAAATTCACTGATGAAATGAGGTTGTTGATGGTTTTGTTATGATGCTCTGCATTAGATGTCTATGCCAATGTGTCTGGTTGCACAAAATGAAGGTTTTCTTAAGTTTCAAGCAGTTGCAGTAGTAGTGGTGAATATTTTGATGATGCAAAATATTCTAAGATGTTTTGGAATGTTGTTGTGTGGTCCACGAGATGTTTCCAAACCTGTTTGGGGTCACTTGTTAGTGTTAGTGCATGTTTGGCTGACCTGGTGTGCTAGTGCTAATTGCAGTGGATGATTGTTGTTTGTGGAAGCATTGAGAAGTGCGTTAGTATAGATTTGGGTCCTAGTTAAGTTGTGGCATGTTCTACCTTCACTTCTTTATACCTTGGAAGTGTTTGGTGCCAACCTATTTGATGTTGCACAGTTGAGGTATATACGTATTCTTAAGGCTGGCCTAATTGAGATTTTTTTAGGTCAAGGATGGTATAAATGCAAGGTGATTTATTGTGTGAATCAAGTGCAAAGTATGTGTGATGCGAAATATGTGAAAGTGATCATGTGGTGATCTGAATGTGAGATTTAATTCCTATCAATCCTAGATATAGTGAGTAGGTGTCTACATTTTAGTCTGTTGAATGAGTTGTTTGTGCTCTAGTGGAATTGTACCTTCAACATAAGAGAGATGCATTTTTAGCAGTTCAAATTGGCAGTGAGCCACCCCTTCTTCTTCTTTCTTCTGGATAGTGAGTCCTTTGGCAGTGGGCCCTTCTTTCTTTTGGGCAGTGAGCCCTTTGATAGTGATCCTATTGTATTCAATGTTGCTAGTACTTTATATTGTGAGCTAATCCTCACCATGGTTTTTCCCTTCTTGGGTTTTCCACATAAATTTGGTGTTCTTATGTGTTTGTTATTTTTTGCATTACTATTTCTCATTTTTACATTCTCCTAATGCATGATACAGGTTTAATGGTTGTTAAGGTTTTAAGGGCTAATACAGATATGAATGTTAATGAGGGTTTTGATTTTTTAATATACAACTAATTCACCCCCACTTTCAGCTGTCCTATGTATCTAACAGAGCAATTGTTCTTATTCTTTTTACTATAAATTGTTCTAATATTTAGCTTGTAGTCATTCTTAATAATATTTTCTATCATGTGATGAATATTAAAATTCCCCTTGATATATATGTTTTCTTGTGCATCTAGGATGAAATGATAGGTCATTTTATTATCTATTAGTAATGAAAACCTATGTGGATGCATCTTCTGATGTTAGGTTGCATTTCATTTATAAACCCTAGTTGTATTCTTTATACTTTGATAAATGTTTTAGGGAATGAATTTGTGTGTTTATTCCTCTTTCTTTTCTACATTTTTTTGTTTAATTTTTTTAGTTTAGCTACCTTTCCTAATTTTTGGTTTAAAATGTACCCCTTGACAACCCCTAATTATATCATGAGGGATCTTCCCCTCTCAAATATAGATGAAGATCACTAATCTAATAGTGATCTCTTCAACTATTGTAAGTATTTTTGTCACAAGTTCCTTGGGTGAGTTAGCTTTTTCATAATTCCAAAGTGTAAAATCTATTTACCAACAAATAGTAGAGACAAAAAGATGATTTTTTATTGTACTCATGGTTCCTAAGTATCATGTTGGGTCACTTACAGTAGTACTTAGTTGGTGGAACCTTAAATTTTCATCATTCCACTGTTCTTATTTTCAAGCCTGTGAAAACTCCTTCCTTAGTGTCATTAGGGTTTAGGGCTTTATCGCTTTTCCCATTTATACCCTTAATCCATTTATTGGCTTGTGTTCTTGTGTTGACCGGCTGAACCAGTTTACCAATTTCTTAAGTTCCTTCATGTGGCTTTTATTATCGTTGTTCAACCGGAACCAACACCTTGGTTACCATTGAGCCTAGCAGGTTCCTCTTCTATGAATAACTTTTGTGCACGTGCCTTTAATGTTACTTAAGCTTGCTCTTCGTTGTCTATCGCTGGCATCTAATCCATCGGATCTTGCTTTCTAAAAATTTCCCTCTAACCCATGATGAGCAATCTAATGTTTATTCTTGGCACTCTATCCATTGCATGTCGCATGTTTTACTGTTATTATGAGAAGGTAACCCGCGATGAGTGATGTGGTTAAGGTCTTAACTCATCGTTGGCCCTTGCACTATCACTGGTTATGTTGTGCCTTTCTAAGGAGAACTCGCGACTGCCGATGGGTGGAGTTCCTCCCCATCGCGCGGGTTTGGTTTATCACTGGGTTAAGTGGCTTGGCAAAGACACAACCCGCGATGAGCGAGGTGAAGTGGAAATCTTTGGATGTGATCTTCCCATGGCCAAATCAGCGGTCAGTATCTCATTTCTGGCTCCAAGGCCATCGCTTGATGAGGTTTGAAATTGGATTATGAACTGGCGACAGGTGATTGCTTTCGGGATGTGGTCAGGATTTTACCACGATCAACAAAATCGACGATGGACGAGTCAAGGACGATTGGGTAAGGGTGTAGACAGATATGTGTCTACTTTAAAGCACCTCCTCATTGTTTCCTAGTATGATCCACAAAGCATGTGGCGACTCTCAATGTACAGGTCGTTGATCGAGTTTTAAATCCACAACAATTGATGGTCAGTATCTAGCACGCAGTCATTGATCTTCCTGCCCACGCGAGCGAGCCAAGATGGCTATTAATTGCAACTGGCCTCGAATCCCTCTATTTAATGAGGATTTTTTGTGGCTTGATTAAACCATTTGTGAATTACTGGAGCACAAAATTAATTGTTGTGAGTACTAGAAGGATAATTGCAAAAAATTTGAGCTCAAGTAGTTGCTAAGGTGGTGGCATGGCGTCTTCTGGAATGTAGGTGTGTATGCTTGTTACATTGCTAATTGTGATTCAACTATTCTTTGCAACTGAAATCCCTAGGTATTTGCATTGCTTGTACATGTGAGTTTCCTCGAAACTGTGGTTTGTGTTCTTCTACATAACTTGCTCTAGTTGTCATTGCATCCTGAAACAATGAGCGAGCCTAGTACTCTTGTTGCACCAGTTTGAAGGTCTCGAAGGTTGAGTATGCAAGAACTAGTTGCATACATGTATGAGGATAAACTCCTCCTGTGCTGAGGTGCCAATTGTTCCAAAGAAAAGGAGAAGTGCATGCAGGAAGTGTGAGAAGGTGGCTCTTAGGAGCACATATTCCCTAAGAAGCAGAGTTGTGTCGCAGAAACCAGTTGAGATGAAAGAGAAGGGACCTCTATTTGAGAAAGAGTTAACGAGGTCTAGTTCAGGTCCTAGGTTTGTTTGGAGAAACCCACCGCTCCTGTCTTAATTTTTGATAGTTCTTCAAGTGAAGAGGGAGGAGCCGGCCTTGGCCCTAGTCAATACCCTGCTTCTTGGGTCCCTTATAGTGATTTGGAGGATGAGATTTTTATTGCAACTCCACTCTCTATCATAAGACTCGGTGAGGGTGGTTATTTTGTGGCTAATAAGGCCAATTAAACCCTGTGTCCTCTTCTAATGGTGTATGGTTTTGGGTGTTGTGGTGATTTGGCTTCTAGGTGGCTAATTCTATTGGTTCATTTTGTTGGTGTTGGTTTGTGGGTTCATGTCGATGATTGCAATGGTGGTTACTCCATTGTTGGTGAACATGCCAATTTTAGCGATGCCTTTTGGAAGGCTTGTGTGGTGGCTTCAAAAAATGGGTTGGTGCTCCTTTTTGCCTTTTTCTTGTGATAAAGGAATGATTAAGGATGTAACAGTTCAGGAAATTAACCCCAACTAAATGAACTTTGAAATTAACATGAAATGTAATTACATTTGAGTTGGATGCTTTGTCGCTCCCTTGTGTTATAAAAGGGATTTCATGGCTCAATGTACGGGGGGTTCTGATTGATTTTTTTTAGTCCAACATGTTCTAGGTAAAATTAAAGTATAGGAAGCAAATGTGAATGCAGAATGCTTGATGAATTCAGTGGGAAATTGTCTTGGGTATAGGTTATATATGTAATAGTCTTAAATGGTTTTACATAGATTACTGATATGGGAAAAATTATAAATTCCAGAGCATATACTCTCCTTTTGTATATTTTTAAAGATCATAAATGAAATTATCAAAGATTGTTTCGTCTATCATCAATGGTTCAATTGAATGTATGGCTTTATTTATTTACTTTAACTCAAAGGGTTAATTAGAATGCTCAGGAAAATTCATGGGTGTGTGAGAATTTACGAGGATTTGATAAGTAATGTTTTGGATATTGTGAGTCTTTGTATTGCAAGACATTACAGAGATAGTCCATGTAAATGTCATAGTTAATGAATTGGTGTATTACTGGTTGTTTCATATTTGACTCCATTTACCCAATTGATGAGGCACTAGCTTGCTTATCAATAATTCCTGCAATTTAGTGAATAAATAATGTACCTAGCCATGGATTTAAAACAAATCAGACCAATACTTATTAAAAAAATTCCAATTCTGAAATATATGTTTGAAGTAAGCCCACATTCCTAGCAATATGGACATTAATTTGCTTAAAGACCTGCCAAATCTTTAGTGAATTTAGTTTGTTTTCCTCAAATAGGAATGAATATGTATTGAAGTGTTCTTGAGAAGTTGATATACCAAATGAACACAATAAGGAATACCCTCCTTGGTCCTACAGAGCCTAAAGTGTAGGAATAGAGACCTCAGAATTCTCTATTCATTGTGTTGGCCACTAACCCTTGGAAAATTTTGAACATAAAGGTTGGCTACCTTTTAGAAAGTTCCAAGGTTAGCTGGAAAAAACACCAACACTTAGTGATAATTATAATAGTACTTTGGGTTACTTGTTGCAATACTTAGTGACACTTTTTGTAGTACTTTGGGTCAATTGTAGTGAAGATATTTACAATAATTGAAATTATAGTTTGGTTTCCAAAGGATACCCTATAATTCCCGAAGCCAACACACTCAGAACAAAATCTAACGAAACAATTTCTTTTTGAAACAAAAATAAGGTCGACAATACAACAACAAAATATCACACTTGCAAAACAACATGCACAAAAGTGTTGTGTGAACATAACGACAAGGGTAATAATATAAACTCACCATTGCATAATAAATGCAGATAAAATGACAAATTCTCATGGGATAAATCTACCATGACAAACCTACAAGAGAGAGACGATGACACCTACACGATGATTGATTACAAACCCACGATCACGTTCTCTCACAAACCACACTGGAGGATAGGATGAGGGAATCATCAACCTCCAATCCACATCTAGAAAAAATTTACAACACTAACATAAGGGAAAACCTTCATAAGAGGTTTCCTAACCAAGAGGCTCAAACTCTCCACTAACTAGGATGATGACAGATCACTTCCAAACAATGACACTCTTCCTAAGACATCTTGTTGCAACATGACATCACACCAATGGAAGGCTAATATTGTGCAACACCCCTTGACCTATGAGTAATTTTAAGGACACAAACATAGTCAACCATGAAGGATTTCAACCTTCCCAAGTCTTTACAAGACTAAGTGTATAATCTCCCTAACTCTAGGTTTGACAACTGGGCGAATTTGGAAGAAGGCACACAAAATGATGCAAAAGATACCATAAATTCCCAATTAAAACACATGGGGACATGCTCAAAATATCATTAGTCTTGGTACTATGAGGGAAATTTTTTTGTATAGGGTTTCTCCATACAAGGCCCTGAAACAAAGAGGAATGTTCTTGTTCTACTTTGACTAGGTTTCAAAGGTTTAGATGACAAAAAAAACCAAAACAAGTAAGATATGAGGCATAAAAAATATCTAATTGTGTCTTTAGGCTAGTAAAATCACTAGATAACTGATGTAGGAAGCATTAACAGTCTATTTTTTGTATGGGGAACAAGGTCGCCCAAGCATAGGACCAAACCACCCCTACAAAGATGTCAAAATTTTGGACTTGAAAACCTGCAAAATAGGCCACCCCACTACTAGCTAGGCCATCCCACTATGTTACTAGGCCATCCCACTAGAAATAAGGCTACCCAAATAATCTTAGACAATTTCTAGGCAAGTTGGGTATATTTTGGGTGATACAAGACCACCTAGGTACAATATTAGGCTACTTGAATGGGGAATAAAGGCTTCTAAGTTCATTTTAAACCCAAATGGAATATTCCTAAGTTTATTTTAATATTTTCATGAAGTTCATTGAATTCATACAATATTACATGCATGCCTAACTCCAACTTCGATGCACATATCAAGATACTATAAAGGTGCCAATTAAATGGCATATACAATCCATCCCAAGAGGGATCTCCAATAACAAATTAGAATTACAAGAGGACTCAAATGTCCAACATCAATTATAATTGCATCAAAGAACCAATTGAAAGGAAAAATGAAATTACTCTACCATGTGAAGTTGTCTTCGACTACATCATGATCCTCCAATCCCCAACAATTGTTTCCATACCAATCAACCTCATGGAATCAAAAGATTCACTCCTAACATGCTAGGAGATAGTCACATGGGTGAAAATCACAACACTCACACCAAACACATCGGGATATGGCTTACACACACGTCATACACAAAGTAAACACTCAACATACATATCATATATAACTCTCATAGAAAATCATAAGATGGTCAATCGCAAGTAAGATAAAACATAAGTACACATTAGACATAAACATAAATGACATCAAATCCTAATCTAATGTTAATCCCATCCCACTTGCATTATCTAGATCTAGCCACTTGCACAATAAATCAATTTTATTGATTTATTAAAACACTCATTTTCCCTCAACATGACAAGTCAAACAGGGCATTTATTGCTCTCCTTTCTTGTCCCCCTCTCAAAATTTATTGCAAATTTGAATTCAAAAATTCCCCCTCTTGGGCACTCTTCCCAAATCTTGCATATACATCACTAATCACATGATGACAAGTGTCCTCAACTCATTGGCTTGTTTTTGATCCCACATTGGTCCCTCTTCAACACTTGGCATTTTGAAAATCTTTAAATAGGTGCATCATCCTCAAGTAAATCCTTCACAATTTCATGCAAGGTTACTCTCTTCATTTGAGATTTGATCTTGTTCATCATCACTCCACCATCTTCATAGCATTTTCAATTTGAGCTTTGATCAGGGATTGGGAAAGGGTCACTAGCACATGTGACACCAATCCAACTATGGAATAGGTAGCTTGCTTTTGGTTTTCATAATGTTTTAGTCTTTTATCATCATTTGTGGCATTTTGAAAGCATTTGCAATGGATTTCATAGAGGTATTTTGGATAGAGTTTGCAAGGCACTAACCCCTATACGAGTTTAGTTTTTGCAGATTTAAAGGGATGCCTACATTTGGCGCTAGAAGGAGGGCTTGGTTCTAAAGAATTATTTCTGTTTGCAGTAGTTATTGGAGTATTAACATTACGATAATTTACTGTGGGTCATTCTAAAGAAAGCAAAATGTGCATTTCCCAATCCAGGATCTACACATTTTTCTTTTTTCTTAACACATACTGTGCTTGTATCTGTTAGGGAAGATTTGAAAAGCATGGTGAATCTTTTTTTTATGATTATCAGAAGTTTGCTTTATCTGACGGAGCTGTTGTTACTAACCTCTTTCACTTCTTAAACTAATGAGGTAGTAATTTTTTAAGCCATTCACTTTGTACATGCTTTCTATCTTATCATTGTTCTGGTATTGGTGTGCACACGCAGCCATTACACTTAGACAGTTGGCATTTATTTAACATTCTGTGATCAAGAATAAAATAAACAAAATGATTCAGCATTCTGTTTGACACTGTAGGAAAGGGGTCCTGTCTTCAATCCACTGCACCGTATATTGTCTAGCCATCAATAGTGTGTTTGAAAATGTTATGAATAATGCTTAAATTGAGGGTTCATACTTGCTAATATCGTCTGATTGACAGTTCCTCATACCAGCAAACTCTGTGAATATCCTGCAATCAATACAGTCCATAGGATAGCATCTGATTAAATGTTCCAGGCCGATGCTAAGAGTTCGGGATTTACAACGTGATTTTCTTTTGCTTTTAGAAGATGACTTTCAGGCGCATATTTTATACCTGCTAAACAATAGCATTAACTAAAGTTTTTCTTTGAAGAGTGTAGAGTCGTTTGTTCACTGACATTGGCGTTGGTTTTGTGACAATAACTACTTGAAATTTACTTCCATTAGTTGATAGATCGCCATAATTGTTCCTTGGTCTGCACCTTTCATGTCATTACAATGCATTTTTTTTGAGAAATCTGTCTATAAAAAGTTCGCACCAGTCATTTATACCTTGTTGATGTGTTTGACTTTATGCCTGGATGAAATATATCAAAGATTTTTTTTCTCTGGCAGGACAGGCGTGATTTTCTAAAAAATAAATGTTTACCACACATTTGAAATGGATAAAAATGGAGGGAAGGCTTAATAAATGCATAGTGGCAGATATGTTCACATCATGGTTATTGACATGATTTACACAGCCGAGCTTAGTCCACATTCTGCACAGCCCATTAACATCTTTTGCCGTCCTGTCAGGCGTTGGAAATCTTCCAATCAGAGATCAAATCTAATGTTTGCTATAGGGAGTAAATGATGCGCAGTTTTTTTTCTTGAAAAGAACATTTCAATATGTGTTTTTAATCTGCTAACCTTTCTTTAATAACAGGTTGTTGTGGCCGAATTCATTTTCTCCAGATGATGACTACGCTGGTATCACAGCTTTGTCCCACGCCCACTAGACTATGAGGAAAAGCGTTGCAAGATTAAGTTTCAAGGATCCTTGGAAATCTTTGAATTCTTCATTGCTGAATACAAGGCGAACCTCACTTGTCTTGAGTTCCCGAATACCTTTAATGTAAAAGTGGACAATGCATATAGTTTTATCAAAAGCAACTCAACAAAATCAGGAATCAACATTTATGGATGAGATAGAATGGTTCATTCAATCGATTTATTCCCAAAACCAGCGAATATTTGAATAACTTGTGTCTGTGGTTTTCAAGCCTTGGTTTCTTTTTCTTTTGCTGTTTTCCCAAATGATCATATGTAACATCTTGCGCAAGAAGGAATCTAAATGTTGCAGTTCATTATTTGTGAGATACTTGCTGACAGAATAGAATGCATGTATTCTTTGATAACACAAGCAAATAATATTATAGCTAACTAGTTTACCATAATAATAATTTTGTATTTACTTACAACTTATTTAGCAAAGGCTCTTCTTCTAGAAAAAATTGTTTTATGAATATCATTGACAAGAGATGCTAATCATTAACAAAGAGTGGGGCCTAGCAAGAATGATGTTTTCAAGTCAAAGCATGATTTACTTACAAAACATCCCTTTTCTATCATCCAAGTCTTCTTATTGTTTGAAATTAATAATCTAAGGGAACTCAATATTTTGATCCTTACTTGAATATCTTTTTGTTTGATAGGTACAAACGAAGGAAAAGCGAAGGAGGTACAAAGCTGAAAAATCAACAAAGGTACAAACAAACAACGAAGGCGAAAAGGTGCAAAGCGAAAGAGAAGGCTATCAAACGAAAACGAAAGGAGCGGAAGATTTTTTTTTTTTGAAAACACAATGTGTTTTTTAACACTTTAAGTGTTGATCAACACTACTTCAAGAAATTGTTTTTCTTTTCGTTTTAGAACACTAGTTTTCATTTGGGTCTAAAACGAACAATTTCATTTTCATTGCAAAGGGCTTAAAACGAATCTTAGGACAAACTTACTAGATTTCGTTTTGGGTTAAAAATTGAACAAGCAATCCTCACATTTCATTTGGTGCCTAAAACGAATTCACAATTGCTTTGAAGGGTATAAAACGAATAAGTGTTTGAATTGTGTGATTTTCTTTTGAGTACGTATCCTCTCCCCTTGCGCTTCGTGCGATCTAGGGTGCAAGAGAAACACTCAAAATACATTTTATTGCTTTGAAACACTTCAATTTGGGCTTAAAAATTGAACATCTTGTGCGAGTGTGAGTAGGGGCATTTCGTACATTCTCTCTTTGTGCCATCAAAGATCGACATCGAGGAGTTACTGGATTGTGTCTTTGCTCGCTTTTGTTTATCTTAGAGGGCCTACCTTGGGGAAAAAGTACTCACCCAAGCGATTTTACTCAACCAGTAACACTCTAAAGCCAAGAGTATTTCCAGCCGGGATATAAATGAGGGTTTTGGTTAAACGCCATAATCTACGGTTGGCTCGCCAAGATGGATCCGAAAGGGGACTCTTGCCAGAGTATGGGTCAATCTCCCACGAACGGAAAGTCCTTACTAGAACCTATGTGTTAGAATTTGCCCAAAATCCTTAATCTATTTGTTGGTGCAAGAACGGTGGTTCTGACACCTCTTACGGTCTTCTAGTAGAGATGGAAAGCACGCCATGGGAGTTTCATGGGTGTTGATGTACGCTCCCGATTGGCGCAATGAGCGTGGAGGGGCTGAATAAACATCTAACCATCGCTAGGAAGCGGGCTGGACTTGTCCAAGTGGGAATCCAAAAAATATTGTCTTACACATCCATAGGGCTTGTAATTATTCTTTGTTTGAAAACATAGTGTGTTGAAAACATTTTGCAAAACAAACATTCAACATGATTCTCAAAATTTCAAACCCTCTTGAAGACAAATATCATTGACTCAATCCATATGTTATCGCTTTCCTGCATTCACTGCCCTAGAGGTTCCTAAGCATTGGATTATACCTCAATTTTCTTCTTGAGTAAACAATAGGAAAACCCTTGCCTTAAGTTCATTGAATTTCCACATAAAATATCTTGTGGGGTTTAAAGAAATTAAGACATTGGTACATCTTAGTTTGAAACTTTAATCAAAGAGAAGTGTTTTTGGTAAAATAAATCCATTAAGCAAAGACTAAGCAAAATGAACTTTCATGTGTGTTGAAGACTCCAAATCCCAAAAGCACAAATCATTGATTGGAAATCCAAAATGTTCAAATCATTCCTTGGTTAACAAAGGTCTTTAGGAAGCATATGCATGCTCTTCAATACCTAGGTCTTGGAAAATACAAAGTGGTCTTTTTTAGGTTCATCTAGGGATCAAAACAAATCAAACCTCTTTCATCCATCTTTCAAAACATCAAAATCCATCTCACAAATCATCTTTTGATAAGAACCTTGAAATCATCCTTGAAATGCTAGGCTTTATGACAAAATCAAGCAATCATTCAAACTCATTGAGATCAAGTCCTTAAAAACATTTATCAAAACACCTTTGGCTAGGAATGTGTGAATGCATCCTTTTGCATATCTTTAGTCAAAGTCATCCAAATCATCTTGTCTAGCTCAGTGTATGTAGATGAATCCTTCTCCATATACTTAGTAAAACAATCATCCTATTTGGGTAGGTGTGGGTAGATGTATCCTTCTCCTCACACATATCCAAAACATCATCCTTTGAACACAACCATCCCTTAGATCATTATCAAACATCTTAGGGTTACGTTTTGTTTAAAATCAAAACCAAAATCCAAATCAAAGATCAAGGACAAAGTCTCAAAATCCAAAAATCAAACCAATCAAAAATCCAAAGTCCTAGCATTTCATTCAAGATTTATCAAAAGTCAAAACATCCATAGCATCCATCTTTAAACATCACCATCATATCATCATCACGTTTGATCCTAAAAGGCATCCTAAAAACTTTCACTTTGGGACATAAAATAGAGATTAAATCCAAGGAATCAAGAGATTCATCTCCCATATTTCCGAAGATTGATCTTTGTTTTATGGTTCAAACGAGATCTCAATACAAGAAGAGTATGGAAGCCCACAAAGAAACTCCCGCTTCAAGTGACCTTAGCCAAACAAACGCAGAAATGAATCTTGCAGAATCAAGCAATCCATTGGTCCCCTCATCATCACAAAACCCACAAGAAGAAAATCAAGGGGAGGACCTCACCTTTGGAATGTCTCGCAAAGAAATAGCTGAAATGCTCCAAAATCCGGACAACCATAGAATCATCAACATCATGATGAAACTAAACCCTTCGTTGTACATGCTTGAACTAGCAAAGCAAGGGGCCAAGTTGCCTTCGGATTTTGATGTGAGCACCATAGTAGAGACATCTTTTCCGCCAATCTCATCCACCATCCCCATTTCATCTACACCTCCATCCCAAAACGTCACGCAAAACATTCCAAAAATCACGACATCGATTGCTCCAACTCAACCAAATGTCAACAAGGGAAACACATTTCTCAATGAACTTCAATCACATCCCCTTGTGAATAACCAAAACTTGGACGCAAACACCACAGTGGAACAAAACATCCTCCATAATCCATTACACCAAAATGTTCCTCTCACTTTACATTACAACCTATCATCAACATCATTTCAGGGAGCACCACAAACACCTCTTCTCACGAATTCACAAAAAGAGGGAGACATATTTGGAGCAGGGGGCATTTTTAACACCACAACACTCTCACAAGGATTCGCCCCCCTCACATTTCCACCTATCCCACCACTACCATTATCATCCACATCACTCCTTGGCTTGGGATTGCCTCCCCTACCAAGCATCAATCAAACCGCTATCCCAACCATGAATCAAAACATTTTGCCAAACGCTCAAAACTTATTGTTGACATCACAAACGACAAACACGCAAGCAATGGCAACATCATCAAACACCCCCACAACATTGCAAAACATGGTCTCTCAAGGGCCAATCACATCAACGATGCCACTTACCACATCAATAACACCATCCACCAATCACACAATCAACACGACGACACCATCCACCTTTCACGCAATCAACATGACAACACCATCTACCAACCAAATGATCAACACAACATCATCATTCACCACCACCACAAACGCCATTCCAAATCCACCCCACCCCACCACCACCAACATTCACCACATCAAACCAATTCGGACGCTAACATTGCAAGTCGCTTCCAAAGAGGCTATCAACAAGTGCAAAACAAAGTCAGGCAACAAGCCGCCTCAAGCCGCGCAGTCGCTAAAACCACACAAGTTGCATTACAAGCACAACAAGCACAACAAGCCAAAGCTTTATTACAACAACAACAACAACAAGCCGCCCAAGCCGCACAAGCATTGCAAGCACAAAGAGTCGCTCAAGCACAACTTTTATTGCAACAACAAACCGCACAAGCGCAAGCCCAAGCACAAGCTCAAGCGCAAGCCCAAGCACAAGCTCAAGCGCAAGAATAAGCACAACTTCTGTAATAAGCAAATGCGAATGGCAAGCTGCATCAACAAGCAATTAAAACAATATCAAGAACAACAAGAAGCAACAACAAAATTGGCGCAGCCCAACAACAAGCTGCCAGGGAACAAGAACAAGCGTTAACAACAAGCGTTGTTAGAACAACAACAAGCGCAGCAGCAAGCAGAACAACAAGCGTTGTTAGAAAAGCAACAAGTGCAACAACAAGCAAAAATCTTAGCGCAACAACAACAAGAGCAACAACAAGCGTTGTTCATCCAAAAGCAAGTAGAAGCCTACTTCGCTCGCCACAACATACCAATACCAGTGAACAACGCACAAACCAACCCATCCATCCAAACCAACCCATCCATCCAAACCATGATTGCAACACCCCAAAACACATTCATCCCACCCCCTGATCCTCAGAATGATATGACAACACAATTCAAGTTTCTCTCACAACAAGTACTCGATCTTCAATCAGGGCGGACAACCAAAATGCAAAGCAACTTGTGTCCCTATCCATTTGATAGGAGCCTAGACATGAAACCATTCCCTAAGGGATTTGAGATCCCTAAATTTGACAAATATCGAGGGACGGGAAACCCTGAAGATCACATCAGGGAATTCCAGGTTCATTGTATGGAGGTTGCATATGACGATACTTATCTGGTGCGGCTATTCCCTAGGAGCTTAGTAGGAAATGCTATAGAATGGTTCTCTCACTTACCTTCAGGCATTAGGACATTCGAAGAAATTAGAGATGCATTCATTAGAAACTACGCCTGTAACATTACAATGGATGTTAGTCTCGAAGAACTCTACGCTCTGAAACAAGGAAAGAATGAATCTTTCGCTTCATTTCTTCAATGATGGTGATCCAAGGCCAATCGGAGCAAATGGACCATGCCAGAAGAGCAACAAGTCTGCACAATCATTACCAACCTTGAAAGCCGCTTGTCATTCCACCTCAAGGTTCAGGGAATCACCACCTATGATCAACTAATCTCCAAGGCGCTTAGCATCGAAAGAGCCCTTGCAACCCAACCCATCGAATCAACATCATATCACGAACCACAAAACAATCGCCCACCATCAAATTACAATGATAAACCTCATACATGGGCGAGAAACAAGAACATCACTAATGATGGCGTCGTCGATGCCAAGGTAGTCATTAGTGGTCCACGCCAAAATACACCCGCACCGCAAACCCAACCACAATGCCAAAACACTCATCACACAACATATCAACCCAACAATAATCCCACCATCAATAACGTCAACGATCAAAGAGGACCACCTCAACGTAAAACATACCCCAAACGAAAATACACTACTTTGGGGGAACCACTTGAGGACATCATGAAAAAGCTAATCAACAAAAAACTCATTCAAGCTCCTACATTTGAGAATTATGAAGAAACCGATGTCAAACCTCCTGCAATATCGAAAATCAACTATGTGGAGTTCCACAAGATCATCAAAGGTCACACCATTAAATAACGTATGGAGACTCAAGAACATCATTCAAGATCTCATCGACAAAAGATCATAAAATGTGGAAACACCTACGTGGAATCGATCTTAAAATCTACACGAACTGGTCAATCATGGCAAACAAAGGGAATAAATACGATGTTGAAAAGGCAAGAAATCATGGGGATAAACTATTGTTGCCAACCAATGAAACCGCATGGTCATCAATGCATCAAAGCGCCATGCCGAAGACCGTGGAGTCACCACAAGAGGCGGCAAAGTCACCATTGCAGGGTCATCCCAACCCAATAGAGTCCCTACATCAAGAGCCGTTCCGTATAGCTACAATGTCGTAGACCAACTCAAGAGAACACCAGCACACATCTCCATCATGGAGTTGTTAAAAATCTCATCGGCCCATAAAAAGATCCTCGAGGATGCATTAGCCTCATCTACCGTCCCCGCAGACCTCGATGCGGAACAATTCCAAGCTATGGTCGGAAACAT
>VDFB02212273.1:0-18788 GCA_007258455.2 Sequoia sempervirens | reverse complement strand
TTACACATAAAATCACTCTTGGATTTATCTTATCCTCACAAACTCGAAAACATTCTATTAAAGAATAAAAATCCTGTTGTTGCTAAAAATCCAACTCGAATTGTTTTAACGCATATCTAACTCGAGTTGCTTTAAAGTGATTTAAAGCATATCCAACTCAAGTTGCTTTAAAAAAATCCACATCCCACCTTTCGAGCTACAAAAATCAACTATTTTCACCTATAGGAAACTGAAGTCAGTGGTTTGGTCAAAATTTGGCTTCAAATTGGAGAAAATTTCCCCTTATAAACACCTCAACACCAAATCAACACCATTTGAGCACCAATCGGCATGAATAGCCCTTACTCACCTGCAAGATAAAGGGCGTTAGACTTCAATGAACCCATTTTTTTGGTGTTTAAATCTACTTGATCATATTGGTGTTAAATCTTCTCTCTAAAGGGTACCAGACTAGGCATAGTCACCCATCACAACTCTTGAAGAGGTACCCAATTTGGGGCATGACATCAATTTTCTGTTCTTGCACAGGTGCCCAATTTGGGGCATGAAATCCTTGATGGGTGTTAAATTTCTGCATAGAGAAAGGAGCACTATTCATTGATTGTACATGCCAAATTGTTGATGCCACTTTGAATGTGAAGGCTGATGTCAGCAAGGGTGAAGGGGGCTACCATTTTGTCTCTTAGCCCTTGGTCACATGGGCATTTAGCCCTTGGTTCTTTCAAGCCCAATGGGGCTTAAAACCTCTCTATTTTTTTCCCTCATTTTTCAATTTTTGGTGTAAAACTTATTTCTCATCAATCTGATTTTTTTTTTGAAAGAAGCTTACCAATATTTTGTAAATGTAAAAAATTGAAAGCTTCATAACTTTTGCTTGGTAGCTTAAAATGCAGTGTCATTTTTTACAAAAGGGAGCTTGTTTTTCATAATGCTTCCAATAGGCCCATTTAGACTATTTACAAAGTACTTCTATAAAGTTCCAAATTAAGAGGGGGAAGAAATAATCAAGGGGGTTGTACTTTTATGTTTTATGAGAAAAGATGCTTGTAAATGCACTCATATAAAGTGCCACAAAACTGAATGTGTGTTCTGTATGGAGGGAATTTGGGAAATTTGTACTTATTATAAAGTGTAATGGGGGTTTGTATATGTAAGGAAACTTGTAGCCATTGTATGACAATTTCCACATAACCCAAAATAGATAACAATGCAAATAAGTGATCAAAATCTACATGCAAGAAAATGGACAACATACCAATCAAAGATGATACAAGATATACCCTAGGAAAACCCTTAAAAGGGAAAAAACCATCCTTTAAAACATCCATATTCCATCAAATTAATCAACCATGAAGCAAATACAAGAGTTACAATGAACACCTTTGAAGCATCAAGCCCTCCAATGCATTCCCATGTGTCCAAGTATGAATCCCCACATCCCATGCCATGCTTCACAAGTATGCTCTCAAGAAGACTTAGTAATGACAACCAAACCACTCGGCCAACCTAAACCACTACACATGTGTTTTCTTTCATAGACACAAGCTCTCACACAATATAACTAGTGGTTTAGGTTAATCTATGTACCACAAAACCATGTGAATACAAAACCACTAACCCCTTATTTAATATTAGGTAATAAGACATCCCATTATTTAATATTTTTCCAATATTAATTTATTATGACATGTCTTCCACACATTAAATAATAATACAATGTTATAATACAACATCAAGTGGGCCCCAAATAATTACATAGTGTGATTAACAAAACCACCAAGTTGTATCACAACTAAATAATTATTTAATTACAATATTATGATAAATCAATTTATACAATGCTGTACAACACCATATTCTAACATTATCCCACTTGTTGTATACATTGCATAAGGGATCAATGCATGAAATACATCATCATAGCCATCCATGAAACCACATGAATCTATAACATGCTCTCGTGCTCCATCAAGATACCTGGAATAAAAATAAAGTGACCAACATCTCAAGCAAGAAATCCTCTCATCCTCCAACATGCCACCTATGGAAGAAAAGGAACATGCCAAGGTGAAGATGCACCAACCCATGAGCACAAGCATCAAATCCAAGTGATAAGAAATCCTCTAACCAAGTTGTTGTCAACTAAAAAACCCACATGATCAGAAATAACATCCACAACACATGCTAATACATCCAACCATCCATACCTCCAAGGTATCAATACATTAGCAAACTCATGCCAAGAACATATGTAACCTATAAACTGCAACCACAAGCTCTCTGTATCAAATCTATCAGTGGAGAACATACATATCCAAGAACTCCCATTTCATAGGTAGTGTCAAAGCATATCAAGTCTACCAATCAACACTATACATCAAGGTGCAATAAGTAAATGAAATCATGAAGTACCAAGAACAATAACAATGATCCACACATGCAACCTGAATAGTTGCATAATATCTCATAACATGTTGCCATCATCCATGTATATCCAAGGAGAAACCACAGAGAAGAGAAAACTTGTAAACCATAATGTCCTTCTACCAACACCTCAAAAGTGTATTGCTATGTCAAGTATGATCTCCTAAACAACTCCAAATGAAAAGCCTCAACAACATCCATAACACCCAACCTCATAGATAAAGTACAACATATGAATCAATGTAATAATGCCAACATAGATGTAAGTCTCTCTAAACAAGAAGATCAAACCCGTACTAACCATCTCCAATACTAGAAATCAACCCATAAACCATCTCCTAACAATCCTCATCAAAGAATGATATCATAAACTCAAATGCACAAGGAGATAACCATGCCATAACATCCCTCAAAATGAATCCTCTAGAACTAAATATCCATAGCTCAAAATCCATATCTATGAAAGATAAAGCATTTAAAACCATACAAACCATCCTCAAATGAGTATCCATAATCAATCACCATGAATCAACTCAATCCCATGAGAAATAAAAGCATGGAACATAACACATCTGAAAGATATAATGGAAAAATACCTCTCAAATAACAAACTGTTGAGTGATCAACAATGAACCTCAGCTTTCTGCTCTGCTTTGACATTTCCTACTTTGGCTATTTTTTGAATTTCTAACCGTTGTTGTGATTTCACTATTTCATGGGTCAGTCGAAGGGGGGAAGGCTCCCCATTCCAAGGAGACTTTCCTCTTTCCTTGTGATGTGCCTGTGGTGGCAGCGGCCAGCCCGGCTATTCACAAAATGACATCCCTATCTTGTACTTCAATCCTTTTCCCTAGGTAATTGACGGGGGGAATATCTGGGAAGTTTCCCATTTCTCCATCTTTCGGGCTCAACTCCTTTTTTTTAGAGGAAGCACTGACTTCCTATGTGGAGAATTTGGTGGGGTTTGACTCGCCAGCTTTGAGTAAAAGGATTTTGGAATCTACATCCTGCTCGTTGATTGGTTGGGAAGTAGATGTCCCTAAGGTTATGATATTGAAGGTGATGGATAACCTCAAAATGGTGGTTGTTGGAAAGTTTTTGGCATACAAGACAAATATTGAACTGGTTCATCAATGGGCTGCTTCCACATAGAATCTAAAAGGCAATGTAATGATAAATGTGATGCCTAAAGGTATTTTTCTTTTTTCATTTGTGGTTTACAAAGACATGTTGAAGGATTTAACTGGGCGTCCCTGGGCTTTTGACTCGGGCTTTAAAAACTCTCTCCCTCTACAAATGGAAAGTGGGTTTTGACCTCTCGGCTGACTTGGGTCCTCAACTCTAACTTGGGTGCGCCTCTTGGGCCTTCCTCTAGAATTTTGGAAAAAGGAAATCTTAAAGGGCATAGCTAACTCCTTTGGGAGCCTTTTGGCTATAGATAAGATAACCCAATAGAGAAAAATATTAGTGTATGCCAGAATGTGTGTTAATGTTGCAGTGAATACAGTCCTCCCTTCCTCAATCCTGCTTAAGTTAAAGTTCAGTAATTGGACTCAACCTATTGAGTACGAAAAATGCATGTCTCTTTTTCCAGCAGTGTAAGAAGTTTGGCCATCTAGTTGACACTTGTGGGATAAAGTCTGTAGAAGGTTCAAAGGCTAAGGAAAAAATATTTGAAAAGGACCACTTGGCCAATGAAATGGATTTTGTTGTGTAGCCTACTCCTCTTCTACTCAGGAGGTGTCGGTTCCCCTCTTGAAGGATAATGTGGAGTTGGACTTGAAATCTGTGTCTATTCCTCCTGTTGATGTCAAAGATTTGATTAGCCTCAACCTTGAAGTGGCTGCCCCTGGTTCTTCCCTTCCAACTTTGGGATTCCCTACAATGGAGGTTACAGGAGGGGAAAATGTAAATATCGAGAAGGTTCAAGTTGGGGATCCCCTGATAGAGGGAAATGTTATGGCTTAGAAGGTGACAATGCAGATTTATGGTGGTGGTGAGGACATGGAAGAAGGTGAATATGTACTAGCTAATAAAGTAGTGTCTCAGGAGGACATGAACTCCTTTTCTTAAATTGGAGTAGGAAACCTAAGTAACTCGCTGGTTCTTCTTGGCTTCCCTCAAGGGTCTAGTGATAAGGAGGATGATGAGGGATGGTCCAAAGCTTCAAAAAAATCTAAAAGGAAAAGGAAACCAAATGTGGGAGGGGGAAATAAGGTGGGAAGACCCTCCCAAAAAGAATCAAGAACCAAAGATACAGTGAGGGATGTAGCAGCAGGAAAATAGAGAACCTTGGACTCGATCGTAGGATTAAAGCCCAAGAAGAAGTAGCCTAGGTTGCTAATTTGGGGTGAAGGTGGGGACATATTTGGTTTTATCAATGAAGTACCTCTCTTGGAACATAAGGGGTCTTAATTTCCTGTATAAACAATTTTAGGTGAAATCATCCATTCTTGATAATAAAGTTAATGTTCTCCTTCTTCAAGAAATGAAGATGAAGAAAGAAACTTTTGATAAAGCTATTTTGAATATATGGCGAGGTGCTAATTACTTTGTTAGCAAGGTGGAAGGAGCTTTAGGTGGAATTTGCTACCCTATGGAATCCTTCTAAACTGAAAGGAACTTTGTTTTTGGCTTGTAAGCACAACCTTTTGATTACCCTTGAAGACATAACCTCTCAAGAGAAATGGAATCTAATAAAAATTTATGCTCCAAATTCTAGAAGGGATAGAGTTCAGCTTTGGGAACAACTAAGTGATGTTATTTTTGTTAGGAAGGATGACCACTAGTTGCTTGGAGGGGACTTCAATTCTCCTCTCCTTCCTTCAGAAAAATCAGGAGGGTTGGATGATTATTCTAATAGCATGATGGAACCATTGAATTCTTCAATTTAGTAGGGTCTTATAGATGTCCCCCTCAAAATGAACTAAAGGTACTGGTTGAAATTAAAGGAATGGAAACCATCTAATCCATAACTCTTATAGACTTTATCCCACAAGTTGGGGATCCCCTAATAGAGGGAAATGTTATGGCTCAAAAGGTGACAGAGCAGATTTTTGGTGGTGGTGAAGACTTGGAAGAAGGTGAATATGTACTAGCTAATAAAGTAGTGTCTCTGGAGGACATGAACTCCTTTTCTCAAATTGGAACAGGAAACCTAAGTGACTCGCTGGTTCTTCTTGGCTTCCCTCAAGGGTCTAGTGATAAGGAGGATGATGAGGGATGGTCCCAAGCTTCAACAAAAGCTAAAAAGAAAAGGAAACCAGATGTGGGAGGGGGTAATAAGGTGGGAAGAACCTCCCAAAAAGACTTAAGAACTAAAGATACAATGACGGATGTAGCAGTAGGAAAATAGAGAACCTTGGACTCAATCGTAGGATCAAAGCCCAAGAAGAAGTAGCCTAGGTTGCTAATTTGGGGTGGAGGTGAGGATATATTTGGTTTTATCAATGAAGTACCTCTCTTGGAACATAAGGGGCCTTAATTGCTTGTATAAACAGTTTTTGGTGAAATCATCCATTCTTGATAATAAAGTTAATGTTCTCCTTCTTCAAGAAATGAAGATGAAATAAACTTTTGATAAAGCTATTTTGAATATATGGCTAGGTGCTAATTACTTTATTCGCAAGGTGGAAGGAGCTTCAGGTGGAATTGCTACCCTATGGAATCCTTCTAAACTGAAAGGCACTTTTTTTTTGGCTTGTAACCACAACCTTTTGATTACCTCTGAAGACATAACCTCTCATGAGAAATGGAATCTAATAAACATTTATGCTCCAAATTTTGGAAGGGATAGAGTTCATCTTTGGGAACAGCTAAGTGATGCTATTTCTATTAGGAAGGATGACCACTGGTTGGTAGGAAGGGACTTCAATTCTCCTCTCCTTCAGATAAGTTAGGAGGGTTGGATGATTATTCTAATAGTATGATGGAACTAGCTGACTTCTTCAATTTATCAGGTCTTATAGATGTCCCCCTCCAATGAACTAAGTATACTTGGTCGAACAAAAGGAATGGAAACCATCTAATCCAGTAAAACTAGATCGATTTTTGATCTCTGCTAATTCAAATATTTCTCAATTCCTTTCTCTTTCTTCTCTCCGAAGATTAGGTTATGATCATAATGCATTGGTGCTTAAAATAAATATGGATCATAATAGGGGACCCTTCCCTTTCATATTTGAACTTATGTGGAGTCTCCACCTGAATTTTGTTGCTTTGGTTAAATCTTGGTGGGAGGAACCAATATTAGGAATACCTATGTATTGTATGGTGGAAAAACTAAGCAAAATAAAGAGAAAAGTGAAGGGGTGGAATACGATGACTTTTGGAAACATCTTTGAATTAAAGAACAACTTTGGAAAAATCATAAAAGAGGTTCAGGATATCATGGAGGTTGGCCAAGTGGATGAAGAGATATGTGCCAAGGAAAGAGACCTTAGTCATAATGCTATAAGATAAACAAAAAGGAGGAAATCTTCTAGAAACAAAAGTCAAGGGTCCAATGGCTAATAGAATGGGATAGGAATACTAAATTCTTTCACCAATCCTCTCTGAAACACAAAAGTAGAAACAAAATTAGGTTGCTTGTGAAAGAGGATGACTCTATTGTAACCAATGAAAAAGATATTGCTCAGGAAGCTATTAACTTCTTCTCTTCCTACCAAATGGCCCCTGACAATGCTCCTCAAGTAAATCCTAACTTTCTTGAAGTGATCCCTAATGTAATTTCTGATGTTGACTTAAGATGATGACTAATGTTGTATCTATGGATGAATTCAAAAAAGCAGTGTTTTCTTTTGGTGCCTTTAAAGCTCCTAGCCTTGATGGGTTCCCTCTTACCTTTTTCCAAACCTATTAGGACATAGTTAAAATTGATCTTTTTAATGCTGCTAGGGATTTCTTTAGGTCCAGCAGGCTACTGAATCAAATGAATGCTACTTTCATATCTCTTATCCTTAAATTTGTTGATGCCTCTGCCATGAAAGATTATAGACCTATTAGTCTTTGCAACACGATCTATAAAATTTTCTCTAAAATTTTGGTGTTAAGACTTAAACCGATTCTTGGTAAAATGATTTCCTTAATCCAAAAAGGTTATGTTCAAGGTAGAAATAGTCTTCATGTTGTTATTTTCACCCATGAAATTATCCATTCAATGGATCACTCTAAAAAGCTTGGGATGGCCTTCAAAATTGACATTTGTAAGGCCTATGATAGTGTTTCCTAGTATTTCTTGTTTGTTGTTCTCAAGAAGTTTGGGATAGAAGGAAGACTCCTAAAAATGATCTCTGCCTGTGTTACCTCCCCTAAGTGTTTTTTTTTGGTCAATGGAATTCCTCAAGGTTTCTTCTCTTGTGGTCGTGGGATAAGGCAAGGTGACGCCCTTTCTCCCTACCTTTTTATTATTGTTGTTGAAGTTCTTGGTAGGAACATTCAAAAATTGGTGGACTCAAAAGTTCTAAAAAGGGTTAAGGTTGCCTCTTCTCTTATGCTTGAGTCCCACCAACAATTTTTTGATGATACTCTTATATTTGGGGAAGCCTCAGTTGGGGAAGCAGGTCATTGGAAACAGGTTCTCAATGACTATGTTGTTGTTTCTGGTCAGTATATAAACTATGAAAAAAACAAAATTTACTTCTTCAATACTGACTAGTAGATTAAGGATAGAGTTATAAAAATCCTAGGATGTAAGGAATTTGATTTAAATGTAGCTTATCTGGGCCTCCCTTTGATCTCTAAAAAGCTAGAAAATAATTACTAGAATCAATTGATTGAAAGACTCCAAAACAAACTTACTAGTTGGAAGGGTAAGCTTCTTAGCTTGGTAGGAAAAATTCAACTCCTTAAAGCCTCCCTTTAGAATATCCTTGTTTATTACCTATCTCTTTTCAAAATACCCGCCTCGATAGGGGAGAGATTGAGCAAATTCAGAGAAAATTTCTATGGTCAGGAACTGAAGAAAAAAATAGATTATCCTTGGTCAGCTGGAAAAAAGTGTGTATGCCCAAAAGAAGTGGAGGTCAGGGACTAAGAAGAATATCCATGCTAAAAAAATCCCAAATGGCTAAAATTGGTTGGAATCTGCTGGAAGGCTCTAAAGAATGGGTTAAATTTTTTCAAGCAAAATACTTGAGGAACAAGAATTCTAGCTGTTTTCTAAATCAACTTCTGATCTGCCTAATGGTTTTGCTTTATGGAATCATCTTGTGTGATTGAAGAATGTGTTGAAGATGGGGGTCAAAAAGAGAATTAGGAATGGAAATAATACCGATTTCTGGAAGGACCCTTGGATAGAGAATTCTACTCTGTCCTCCTTAGAAGTTCTTAACCCTCTTAACTTATCCTTAATAGGATTTGTGGTAAAAAGGTATTTGATTATATTAACTGGGATATGGAGGAACCTAAATGGAAGGAGTTCAATTTTCTCCTAAGAAGGAACACTATGAGATTCCAAAGACAGGTAAATTGGGACCCAATCCTAACTAGACTGCATAACCTGATTGGGAAGGCTAAGTGGTTTGATAGAGAAAGGGGTGATGAATGGATTTGAAAAGGAAACTCTTCTAGATATTTCTCAATCAAGAAGACCTATGAATAAATGGTGAGGCTTTAGGTTGCTGCCCCATAGCATTTTTGGGAGAAAGTGTGTTAAAGAACCTTGTTTTGAAAATTAACCGTTTCTAGTGGATGGCGGCCCACGGGAAAATTCTCACTATTGACAATCTAGTAAGGAGGGGTTTCCAATTGGTTAATAGGTGTTCTCTCTGTAAATAGGAAGAGGAGTCAATAATTCATATCTTCTTTCATTTCCAATTCGAGAGGGAGGTGTGGTCCTATTTCTTGTTGTTGTTGTTGTCCTTAGATTGGGTGTTTCCTAATTCCACTGGGCCTTTTATTGAAAGTTGATCAAATTGCCCCTTCTCACATAATGTAATTGTTGACCTTTGGAATCAAGTTCCTGCATTTGTCACGTGGGGTTTATGGAAGGAAAGGAATAATAGAATATTCAGAGAAGTTGAGAGAAGTAGCTAGGAGGTTAGTCTGATTATAAAATCCCAAATTAAGGAAAACATTGAGGATGGAAGATACAACTTCTCCAAAACCTGGCCTAACTACAAAGAAACAAGGATAAAAAGGAATTGGGGAATAAGGAAGGATCTAACCAACCTCAGCTGGTCAAAGATTCTTAAAAAAATGGATACTATGTGGAGCCCTCTGTAGGAAAATTGGATAAAATGTAATTTTGATGGGTGTTCAAAAGGCAACCCAAGACAAGCTAGAGCAGGGGGTTTGGTTAGAAACCACAAAGGTGACTATATTGTGGGCTTTGGAGTGACCATGAGAATCTACTCTAATAATAAAGTCAAAGCTATGGCTGCTCTTGGGGGTTTCAATACTCTAAAGGAGTTGGGGTACAAAATACTTATATTGAACCATTGATTTTTGGGTTCCTATGTACTTCTCTAGCTCTTCTAGGGTTTTCCACTTAAAAGGAGAGAGATAGGGCCAAAAATTCTAAGGGTTCATTCAAATTATGTTATGTATGATGTTTTCTAAGCTAAACGAAGTTAGCTAAATGCAATTAAGTGATTTAAATGAATGATTATTAATGCAAAACTCAAATTTAAACTATGCTGGATAACACACTGTGATATGCAAACAATGAACTAAAAGATGAAACAATGCAGAACAAAAAGAAATAAGATGAAATAGAGTGCACCTGGGCAAGATCTGATGAATCTAGAATGTCGTGAATGTTGTCTAAAATTACTAAAATTTCAAAATAGGACTCATTCGCCCAGAGTGGCGAATTAGTCCTGCTATTGGTGAAAAAGTGTCAGAATTTGAAAAAAATTAGATTTTCATTCTTAAGGTGGGACTCAGTTGCCACTAGTGGAAAATCGGTCCTCTCCCAAAATTCTAAGAAATAGGCAGACAAATCCGCATTACCAGATTTGGGAAATCTCTGATTGTTGGGTTGCCGAAGTCAATTCTATAGGAAACAAATAGAAAACCTTCTCAAGCTTGAAATAAGGTTGATTTGGATTGAAACACCTAGTTTAATTTTTGACCAATCTTCAACATCAAAAATCTTATTAAATCTGCACACAAAAGTCTACAAACACACATGCAAGAGGGGAAAAATGGTTGAGGGTTAGCAAATAGGGGTTTGCCTTGGTCAAACCCCACTTTGGGTAATCAAACCCTTAATGAAACAATGAAATGCAAGAGAATGATAAAATAATAACATGAAATTGCTATCAATTTACCAAACCCTTGATGATGCAAATCTGAAGTAATGTCAATGGATGCGGTTGTGGTTGTGAAGGCAGATTGAACCGTAAAAATCCTCCATTTGGTTTGTGAAATTTTTTTGTGTTATATTTTGATTTTGATTGTTGTGTTAGGTATTTTATTGATTTAAGATGAATTTTGAATCATGACTTGAAGCAAGTTATGAAGTATTCACACAAAGGTTGTACATAAATGCATGAATGAAGGGAATTTCATCATAGTTTATCTTGAAGGTTTGTGTTAAAGTTTTTAATAAAAATATTTTATAGATGTGTATCAGGAATCTTGACATCAATTTGAGCATACAAGGATTATTATCATGAGATAAAATTAGTTACTTTTTTGTCTGTGTTTTGTCTACATCTCATGAGGTCAACCATTGTCTTTTTAGGTGTCATGTGAACTTGAAAGTGACTTATGAGGGCATCCACCAATTCATTGAAGGATTAGATGGAATGATTAGGCAAGTTGGAAAACCACTCTAAGGCAGTATCTTTCAAGGTCCTCAAGGAATTTTTTAAGCTAAAAGGTTTTCATCAGGAAAAATCACTACATAAAGTTTATATGCATTAACATGGTTGATAGGGTCTCCTTTACCTCCATTATTTCTTAAATTGAGGCATTTCTATACCATGTCGGGGTACATAAGATTTCTAAGGATAAGGGGCTATTATGGACATGATATGTGGGTGGAGCAGTTTGACCTTGGATAATGGTGGAAAGTTGGTGTTGCATGGAGGAAACATTGTTAAGGAGTTATGTAAGGATAGGGTCAGGGTAAGTGGGTTGAGGTGGAAGGGAAAATGGTGATGGAGTGTAGGTGATGTTAGGGGAAGGGAAAGGAATACTAAGGGGGGTGAAGATGGTGGAGGGGAGTTGCAATGCCACAATAGAAGTAGAAATGCTAGTTGGAATTAGGAAAGAAGTAGCTGCATAATTAACCTATTGCGTAGTTGTGTGGAATTGTGGATTGGTATAAGTTGGTATGGATGATATGGTTAAAATGGGAGGAACTTGAGGTCCTCCTTGGCTTACAATAATTTTTGCGAATTGGGTAATAGGAGAGGCATGCTTATTGTAAATCTCAACAATTCTCTTCATAACGTGTAAGCCATCATCACTTTCAATTAAATGATGAAGGTGTTCAATGGCGGGTATAGTAGTGGTGGAAATGTTTTCAAGTGACAAGTCTTGTTGTAAATGTAAAAAATCCTCATGAATATTAACAAACTTTCCTGTGGGAGGGAGTTGTTTTGGGTGTCAACATTCATTGGATGGAAAGTTGAATGCACCAACAAAATTAGTATTGTCGATGCCTAATGCACCATTGTCCATACTAGGAGTAGGAGCTCTTGAGATCTGAAGGTCCACAATGAAAGTGCTATTGCGGGAAGCCATGAGTCTAGAACTTCGTCTCACTAGAGTATTATCAATGGGGCACCAAACACTCATACAAGTACCACAAAGGATAGGATGAATGCAAATGCAAGGTAATCTAGGAGGTCTTAAATGCAAATAACAAAAAATCTACTAACTGTAATAGAGATCTAACTACAGAAATTAAAAATGCAGACAGATGCCAGAAAAATGTCAAAAATGTTGTTTGAAAAGTGCAGAGGGATTGATTCACCTAGGGTGGCGAATGTGTCCCAGTATGATTTTTTTTGTGTTTTTTAGAAAGTTGAATGTGATTTTAATGCTCTACAAAATGCAAAATTTCAATTTTTTCAATGAGATGCAATGTAAAAATGAAATCTAAATGAAGTTTTCACTAATGCAATATGAAAAGTCCTAGAGTGCAAAAACAAAACAATGTCCTAATTGAATGTTGATGCAAATGTAATCTAGGATGCAATATGCAGATGAAATTAGAAATGCAATATGTTCAAAATGTTGGGTTCACCAAAATGAACGATAGATTTCTGGGTTCCTATGTACTCTAGCTCCTCTAGGGTTTTCCACTTAAAAGGAGAAGCGGGCCAAAAAATGTTAAGGGTTCATTCAAATTATATTTATGTATGATTTTTCTAAGCTAAATGAAGTTAAGTAAAATGCAATTAAGTGATTTAAATGATTGAAGTTATCAATGCAAAACTAAGATTTAACTATGCTAAACACAATTTGTGATAATGCAAACAATGAACTAAAAGATGAAATAATCACGAACATAAAAGAAATAAGATGAAAGCAAGAGTGCACACAGGAAAGATCTAATGAATTTGTAATTTTAAGTGAGCGTTGTCTAAAATTATTGAAATTTCATAGTGGGACTCATTCCCCTAGGGTGGCGAATTAGTCCTGCTATTGGTGAAAAAGTGTCAGAAGTAGGTTTTTGACTGTTGTGATCTCAAATCTGAAAAAATTCACACTTTTAGTCTTCAGGCAGGATTCATTCATCACTAACGGTGAATCAGTCCTCTCCCAAAATTTTGAGAAATCGAGAGAAAACTCTATACCACCAGATCTAGGAATCTCTGATTGTCGGGTTGCCGAAGTTAATTATGTAGGAAATACATAGAAAACCTTCTCCAAGCTTGAAATAAGGTTGATTTAGCTTGAAACACCTAGTTTACTTGTTGACCAATCTTCAACACCAATTTTTTTGTTAAATCTACACACAAAAGTCTGCAAACACACATGCAATAGGGGAAAAGAGGTTGAGGGTTAGTAAATAGGGGTTTGCCTTGGTCAAACGCCACTTTTGGTAATCAAACCCTTAATGAAACAATGAAATGAAATAGAATGATAAACTAATAATATGCAATTGCTATCAACTTACCAAACCCTTGATGATGCAAATCTGAAGTAATGTCAATGGATGCTCCAAAGTGCTTGAGTATTGCTTGATAAGATGTCATAAGATGCTTCAATACTTTAGATGATGTGTGAATGAATGCTTGAATGAATGAGATTGTAGGAGTTGTAAAATGAGGTGAAAATAATTTATTTATACAATCTTGTGCCTTAGTTACTTGTTCATACCTCATCATAGGCTGACATCAAGTGTTTTTGAATAAAAACCCGAAAGGAATTTTGAAATTTTTTGAATTTTGGGCCAAGGGGGACTCATTCACCACCCATGGTAAATGGGTGTCATGAATTATCTTGTATTTAATGTTGTTTGTTGGGCTAACATTCAAAAATACACTTAATTAAGCCTTATAAGGGCATAAAGGGAAAAATTAAAGCATAAGAAAGGTGTAAATGGTGAAGTTATGCCTAGAAAAGCATGAAAGCTTGTTACAAGACTTTACAACAATTCAAAATAGGACTTAATAATGAATAAAAAGGTCATTTTAGGTGAATTGTAATGAATAGAGTTTAGAAGAATGTAGAAATGTTTTACAACACTTAACACCTTCACAAGACATCATTATTTGAATTTTATTACCTAAATGTGCAATGTTCTATTTCTATGTTACAACATAAAATAAAACCAAAAATAGATCAAACACTATGAAACAAGCTCAGTACACAAAACAACAAGGGCCATTTTTCTATGACACACTTGGGTATGTGCAGGATCAAGATGTTTCAAAAAAGGGCAATATGATGGGTATGTATTGATAACCTTTTTTTTTAACCCAAAATTGATGAAACAAGTGGCTTTAAAGGAGATTTTCAGCTTTCCAAATCAATATAAATTATTCTGTACTTTGCTAATTATTATTCATTTCTATCTAAATTCACGCATTAAAGTCCCCGATTGATAGATTTAATGAAAACATTCATAGCTTCTCAAAACAAGACGCTTTTTGAATCCAAAACATGCTACATTCTATGTTTGATACCATAGATTTTTTAAAAAAAAAATTTAATTTCGATGAAGTTTCCACCCAAGATAAGGTGGCTCTATTAATAATGTTGTTTTTAATATTTTTAAAATTTGTAATAAAAAATCATAATTAATTCTTACTTGGAAAAAAAATTACAAAAAATATGCATCACATCATTGGGACATGAGTCCTCTACTTACATCTAAACTCTATAAAAAATATTATAATTTTATTGTGGTTAGGTGGCTCTACGACACCTACTTATTTTTTCCCTAAATTTAATGCATTACCATACTGAAATTTCAAATATTCACTTAAATAATTTTTGTTTTTTTAAACAAACCTAGCATTTTAGAAACTACATTCAATTTGCATAGATTCTTTATTCTTACATATTTTGGAAATAATATAGATAACTTTATTCAAATTTTACCAAGTTCCTTAACTTTGATTTTTTATTTTTGCTACTTAAGGGCCCTGCTTTTTCCATGATGGTCCCCATATACCTACTCTATTAGAAGGGGACTCAAAGATAATTGTGGATATTTTAAATGAAGAAGCTGCACCACTATGGGAATTAAAAAATATAATATAGAGATGCAATGTCATTGAGAAGTATTTCAATAACTATAAGGAGCAAAATGTTTATAGGGAAGGAAATAAAGCTCTGGATTGTGTTGCCAATGTGGTGCTGAGTTGTAGGGGATGGACACATTGGACAAGTGGTAACATGCCAAAGTCTCTAAGAGACTTAATCCTAAGTGAAAAATTTGAGAATGAATATCATATGCAAAAATGATTGGTTGGTTTTAAGTAGGATAAATGAGTACCAAGTGGTGTCTTTTTTCCTTCCGTGTAATGATGGCATTTGGAGTACGGGTATGTATAGGATGATATTGGATGGAGGTAATCTTAATAATTCCCCTTTAAAGAAGGTGACCAAAAAACACATGAAATTAATGAATTTGCTAAGGGTGGTCATTTCTATGCATGCCAAAATGCACTGTGTCAATAATCCCCATATCTCTAAGATGGGGAAAGGTATGAATTTTAATAGGGATTAATTCCTTGTAAGTTTAATGATGAGAGTTACACTCTAGGAAACATGTAGTTGGCTTTCTCAATAAGAAACTTCTCGATTCAAAACTTTGTATTTGCTCTATGTGTTATCTGGCAAAAGAGTGTTTGTGGTATTCTAGGAAGGAAGCAGATTGCGGGTGTGATTATGAAGAAAAGTCTATCTCACCAAAAGTATTTGGAGAGGAGTAAAATGGGAGGACCAAGGAAGAGAACAGAGCCTCCAAATTTTCAAGCCCTGAAATAGAATGTGGATTTATGGATAATGTTTGAGAATGCTGGTATGGTTCCTATAAATGATGATTTTGGTTTACCCACTTTCATAATGCTTTGCTCCTCCTAGGATTTTTCACCTAAAAGGAGAAAGGTGATGGAAAGGGGTGCCCAAAATGCAAGGATTTACACTCAAGGCTATGTTAAATGAGGTGTAATTATGTCTAATTAAGATGTACAAATTCACTAATATGAATTTGAAGTAATTTAATGATGCAAAACTATGAAAATGTAGAATGCCAGAAAACACAATGTGATATGCAGAAATACCTAAGAAATGCCACTATATGATGAAATAACAGAACATAATGTAAGAGTTGCACTTGGAATCAAAAGTTTGATGTTGAAAGATTTTGGAATCTTGGCAAAATTGACTGAAATGTTGACAAGGACACTTAGGCCAGGTTGGGCGACTTAGTCCTAGTTTCGGGAAACTTTGTCGGAATGGGAATATGCCAAATGGGTGTTCAGAAATGTCAAAATCAATTTTCAGGCCTAGAAGTAGGACTAATTTTACCCTAGTGGTGAATTAGTCCTCCTTCAAATTTTGAGAAATTTGGGACAAAATCTTGTAGCCTCGGGTTTGCACTTCATTTTCTGATAGGTGTTTGTACTTGATTCTATAGAAAATGGGGCAAAAAGTCTCTCCAAGCTTGAAACAGGATGATGTTTACTTGATTGACTTCATGCACTTTTTGATCACTTTTCAACACCTATTGCTTCACAAATCTGTATACAAAAGTCACATTCAAAAGGGGAAAAATGGTTGAGGGTTAGAGAATAGGGGTTTACCTTGGTCAAACCCCACTTTGGTAATCAAACCCTAAACAATGAAATAGAATGAAAGGAGTATGATAAATAGATAACATGCAAATGAAAATGTCATAAACTTACCACATCATTGATGCTCAAATATGAAGATATGCAATGGAGAACTTCAATAGCTTGACTTAACAATGCTTGATTTGCTCGAATGCTTAATGAGTGCAAGAGGTAGGTGAATGAGATAAAAGATTGATTGAATGAATTAGAAGATGTAAAATGAGGTGAAAACCCCTTATTTATACTTGATTTTACTAAAATATCCCAAAAGTAACACATCATAGGCCGACCTCAAGGGTTAGAGGATAAAATCTCGCTAGAAATTTAAAATTATTTTGAGTTTTGTGCTAAAAAGGACTATCAACCCTATGGGTGACTTGGTCCCACTTAAGCAAGTTAAGTGGTTTTCGAGAATTTTGGGGCATTAAAATTTTTTCAATGGGAATATCCTCAAAAACACACTTAAAAATGACCGAAAAGTATATAAAGGGGTCATTTAGACACGAGAAAGGGTTGAATTAATAAAATTAAGCCTAGAAAAGTGTGAAGTCTTATTACAAGACTTTACAACACTTCAAAATAGGACTTAATAAGTGATGAACATGTGATTTTGAGGTGAATTATAATGAAGAGAGTCTAGAAAAGTGTAGAAATTTCTTACAACACTTCACAACACCTTTACAAGACACCATAATTTGAATGTTTAAGACCTAATGTGAATGTGTTGAGCACATTACAATATTAAATCAAGAAAAGATCGAGCAAAAACCCATTAGAAGGACTCAAGTGAGTGTAGAAATGTCAACTATACATTTTTTGGTCACACGGTTCCATTCTTTGAATCTCTAAAAGGATATAATGAAAACCTTACAGATAAATTTATGAACTCCTAGAAGAAGGGATTTGTCACCATTGGCATGGTGAAATTCAAGGCAACCACTTCATTCATTGCTAAAGCTATGAGTCTATAGAATAATGTGCTTAAAGTGGCAAATGAAAGTGGGGCAGATTATCAGAGATTTGCTGACAAGTTCCTGCATGATGGGGAAAATGTCAAGAGATTTCAGAATGGGTATGCTAGACTAGTACTTCCTTCCCCTTTTGCTTTAGTTAGTCTATTTTTAATGAGATACTTTACTCTCAAGGGTAGGTATATGTCGATACATGCCTACCATTTCCCTCTACTAAACCATATCCGCGACGGCGAGAGAATCAATTTGCCCTTCTATCTGTTGTCCTCCCTACAAGTTAATATCAAAAAAGGTGCTAGTCCTCCTCTTCACAAAGGCGTTATGCTTACCCTGTATAAGTATTCCCTAGATTTGAATCCTCATGGCAACTCCATTGCTTCCCGAAATGTGAACCCTGACCATTTTGAAGAAAATAATGAAGAACAACCTAATGAGGAAAACCCCATTGCTATTGAATTCCCAGGGGAGGAACCTATCCCTTGCCAACCCCCTACAATTATTTCTAGATATGTGCTTGTTTCTGTTAAAAGTAATTCCCCTATGTCTAATGTATCAAACCCCTCAACTCCGAGGTCACAAAAGAGTGAGGAAAATAGAATTTATGAGATAGAGCTCCTTAGAGCCATGCTTGAGAAAATAAAACATTTGCCTTTGTTGTTAGAGCTCCCAAAGGATATGAAACCAAAAAGAGACATAAATCCCAAGGATGTTATCAATATCATAGAGGAAGGGAATAAAAGTGAGGAGGTAAAGGAAAGTTTACATGGGAAAGTGAGTGGTGGTAGTGGGGGAAGAAGATTGGCATGCTTGCCAAAAGTTGCTTTGAAAGATAAAAAAGGAAAACATGAAATGTTTGTGAGTGAGAAGGAGGACTTGTGGTATGAAGAATTCGAAGCCCAAGAGGAAGATGAATTTGAGGACATGGACTTTGAAGAATCTACATACAAGATGGGGGGAGATGGTTCAGAGGAGGATAAGGAAGAGGAGGAGGAGAAAATTGAGCCTTGTGAGGATAAGTTTGAGGTTGAGTTCAGGATGTTGGTGAATTGGGACAATATTTTAGGAATCAAGGTGGGGAGAAAAATACTAAGGAGCTAAGTACTAATTTTTTAAAGTATGCTAACCTTTTTGCAAGTATAGTTTGAAG
>VDFB02212272.1:0-23243 GCA_007258455.2 Sequoia sempervirens | reverse complement strand
CCCTCTCTCTCTCTCTTGTGAATTGGTTGCACATCAATAAATATATAATATATAGTATGTAATAAATATATTATATAATATATTACATAATATTAATATAATATATAATATTTCATATATATACTATATATAATAATTAATATGTATACTATATATAATATATAATATAATATAATTTATAATATAATACATTATATATAATACACATTATATAATACATAATACATATTATATAATATTATGTATTATAAATAATGCAAGTAATATATATCTATTTAATAACGGATATTGGCTTGAGATTCAGTTCAGGATTGCCTAACCTGGAAAGTCAACCCAAAAAATGTGTTTTTAAAAATTTACTTAGTTTTCTGAAGTTCACCCTTGTGGCTGACAACTTTTTTTTAATCTGAATTTCATCAAACGAAAAGGATTTATGGAAAAAATTGTCAGCTTTCCACCAATATAACTTTTTCCTTATTTTGAATTTAATAAATAATTATTATTGATTTTCTACCTACATTATGTCTAAAGTCTTGATTGATAGGTTGAATGATAAACTTCTATAACTTTCAAACTACTTAACATTTTTTGAATCTACAAGATGCACCACATTCCATGCTTCACATACTATGGGATAAAAAAAAAAAATGAATTTCATAAAGTTGTGACCAAGTTATGGTGGTCAGACACAAACGTTTTAATAATTCTAAAAAGTTATAATAAAAAAATCATAACTAATTATTTACATAGAAAAAAACTACAAAAAAAATCTGGCACATCCGAGCATGTGTCCTCTACTCTATTGAAAAATCTCAAAAAAATATTATTTTTCTCAGACTTAGGTGGTTAGACATACACTTGTTTTTATCTTTTTCCTAAAAATCTCTAGTACTCATTGCATTGAAATTTCAAATTTTCAAAATTTTTAATGCTTTTCCAAAAAGACTAGCATCCTAGAAACTACATTCAATTTGCTACAAATTTTATTCTTACATATTTTTCAAATCATGTTAATAACCTATTCGAATTTTTATGTCAAGTTTCCTAACTCTATTTTTTTTGAATTTTCATTGTCACTTAAGGGCCTATTTGGGACCCCCATGATACATTTTATGCATTCATCATTTAGAAATTTTAGCTACTCCCTAGGTTTCACTTAAGGGGGGGTGTTAAAGTAAATGGGTTTTTACCTAATTAATTGTTTAATTACTTAAGTCTCTTTTCACTCTAGCTACTTAAGCTTACTTAGGTCATGTTCTTTTTTGTGTCTTAAGTCATAGGAAGAGGAAACATGTTATGATCTTATTTTATCCTCACCTAGGGTTTCTCTATGGTTTCTTTTTTATTTTTCCTTTTATAAGGATTCTTTATTGTATTCACTTAATTGTGATGTTTGTGTATTAATGGATCATTCATGTTCTAGATCAATAGATCTTGGCCTCCATATATGTGCTTTTTCTCTCTTTGTGATAGGTATTTGAATATAGGTGATCCTTTGGAGTTGTAGGGTTGAGGAATCAAGGCCTCTATTTTACCATGTCAAAAATTAGTCTTCTCAACTACTTAATACCTAATTAGGATTGCTCATTGTGGGATCTTGAAGCCTATTGCCTATTTACATATTAAAAATTTCTTGAGTGAGAACTGAGAGGTAAATTTTTTTGTTGGATTCCAACCAACCTTAACAATACTTATTAGGTAGACTTATCCTTACTTCATTGACATGTATGAAGCACCTCAACACCTTGAAGCCTACTTTTTGTTTGTTTTATATCCTTTTAAGATTTTAGATTATCCTTTACTTTCATGGTATTTAAATTTTTTCCATGAATTGAATATGAAATATATGAATTATGTTATAATTATCTTGTTAATTTTGTAGTATCAATGTAAGGAGATCGACTAGCTATGGAAATGAAGTACGAATATAAATGCTTCCACCCTACCTCCAAAAATATATCCCCTTGGAATTAAAGGGGACATAGACCTTAGACATGTTGATGTCCTAGAGTTCATGAAAATAGTCAAGAGAGAAGGAAATAGAAAACTTGTGGCTGAATGCATGGCCCAAAGTGGATTGCTATAGGAATATGCATTCCTAGTATCCATTCAATGTCCAAAATTGGTATTTATTATGCTTGAAATTATGTTGAATAGAGGAAATTCTTTGGATGACCACACAAAACCTTTCTAGAAAATAGCCCAAATTCTATTGAAGATTATTTTAGGATACCTACCTATTTGTAGTATGACAAGGTAGAAATGAAGGAGGCCTTAATAATATGGAACCAAAATAAATATAGTAGTAAAGTACCTAAATGACGATTGACCCGTCACTAGGAGAAAGTTGGCCACCAAATGGGTAGGACACTCCATAAGACCAAATTCAAGGAGGATGTGTATGATGCCATCACCTTGTTGAGGAGAATAACTAGTAATTCTAATGTCAAGGGATTCTACCATTATATGTGTTTTTTCATTCTATCTATCTTAGAAAAATAGAATTGAATAGGAAACCATCCTCAGTGACAACTTACATACACAATTGATAGAGGTGTAGGAAAGTAACAAATTTATATGACTTATTATTAGATCAACCTACTTGCCAAAAAGGGCCAACTTTCATAGTCTACACAAAGTGGGTAGAATAAATCTTGGTGGTACCTTGGTGTATAATCATTACCCTTAGGTGGAACTCAAATAAAGATAGAACTATAATAGGGTTAATGATGCCTTTTTATTTTTCATTATCAAATGATTATAAAATTATTATGTAAAGAGGTATCCCTCAAGGAAGCACATGCATTGGAAAACTGAGAAAGCTAGGTGATATCATTCAAAACATTCTCTTACATAAGAATTGGGGGATTCCACAAAGCCCCTACAAAATTCTTGGATATCCTAGAAACAATATTATCTTATTTGAGATTTGTAAGTAGTTGGTATAATTTTAGAGAATAATTGTAGGGAGCACAAGGTAGGCTTCAACTTTCCTATTTTTTTGGCTATGTACTCATGCTCTAGTACCCATCATTGTAAGGTGACTAATGTAGATTTTCTATTTACTCCATGGACCTTAATGATATTTTGGAGCATGTTTTATCCAATAAGAAGATTAGGCCCATGATTGGAACAATTTATAGACATGAGGTAGAGCTAAAGGATTATTGGATCAACTCTTTAATGAATATGAGATAAGGATCATGGAGTTTTTTTGTACATAGGAAAAATATTTCAACATCAAGAATTTCCCCAAAGGTCTCATGGAGGATGGGAAGATACTAAAAACATCTTACAATTGGGATCAAGTGCTCAATCAATACATAGAAAGGATTGATTTTTCCAAGCATGAGGATCCATCCATCAAGGTTAAGATCCATAGGCTCATCAAAAAAATAAAGAAATGGCTTGAAATTCCATTTCTCATTGATGACATTAGTCCTCTCAAGAATATTTCCTAGGGAGAAGTTACATATCAAGAGCAAGAGGAGTCTCCAAGAGACCCCAAAGGAAAAGATCCAATAGAGGAGGTTGATTAGCAAAGGGCACCTAAAATAAGATCTTCAAAGAAGAGGAAAGAGAAAGCTCTAAGATAGAAGAATCGTGATGATGAGGAAGAGGAAACTAAAGAAGAGGTTCCCTTGTTAAGAAAGAGATTGAGGAGTGAGAAAAAAGAAGCATAGGAAATGTTGATTTCTTAGGCCAAAAATTCTTCTCATCCAAGTGAACCTCCATATCCATCTACTCATATTGATGTTACAACTCCAAAAGAGAAACCAAAGGAATAAGACATTTAAAAACCTACAAAAAAATAAGGGAAAGAATAAGAAGATGAGGAGGTAGAACTAGAGATTCGCCAAATATTTTCTTTATCTAAGTGTCACCCTCTTCGCAAGGACCCCTACATCCACTTATTTTAAGTATATCTCCACTAGGAGACCTTCACCACACAATCGTCTTCCTCTAAGAAATATTACTCCCCCTCTAGTTCCAATTCCACCTCCTACTTCTCCTCCTCCAATATTGAGTCCTCCACTAAGAACACCTACTCTTCCTTAATCTCTTAGCCATGAAGATATACACCAAGAACTCAAGATTTCTAGTATTGTTGGAAATTACAATTGGGAAAAGGAAGAGAAGCTATAAGCCCTTAACAGAGGAATTTCCTATTGTGTTATAATTATTCAAGGCTCAACCAAATCCTAAGAGATAAATGAATTTATCCACCATCTCCACTTGTATCTATGATTAATTTCTTAAGGTTAGATTGTGAGATAAACTAACATATAAAGCATATAACCAAAAGATCCTATCAAGAACAATGAAAACAAGAGCAATTATACCTTTGATTCCCATGAGCTTCCATGATTCACCTTGATAGTACCTTCTTGCTTGTTGGTTGACCTGTTGCCCTCAGATTGGACGTGCGAGCAATCTGCAAATAAATGTCTATGTCCTACAACAAGCTTTGAAGGATTTGCATAAATGTCTAATGCTTATGACTATGCCTAAAGATGCCAAAATTCAATAAAATATGCTAACAATTGCTATGAAAGTCTAAGTGTGCAATTGCAAGAGTGTATAATATGTCCGTGTGTAATGTGTGTAATCGAAAAGTGAGAGGAAAATGGAATTTTATAGAAAATTCCATTTTGAATGGACAGGTGAGATTGCATTCTCACCAAAACCTAAAACCAGAGGTCCATATTAAATCTAGGAATCCCTAATTAGGGTTAGGGAAAATTCATTAATTGAACGGTCAAGATATTATCTCAGAGAATTGGATCGACGGTGGAGAATAAATGAAGAAATATTTTCGAAAATAAAGATTTTTGAAAATGAATAAGATAAAGACCGGACTGAAGATCAATTTTGGAAGGGTCAAGAACCTGCCCAATTACTTGACTCTTGGCGGAAAGTTACCGATTTGGAATTTAATTAATTCCAAATGTGAATTTTGAGAAATAGTAAATAATCAGTTTTCGAATTATTTATCAAAATGAGCTAACCGTTAAGAGTGAGATGACATTTTAAATATTTTAATTTATTTAAAATGAGAAGAACTTCAAATTTGGCAATTAAATAATTAAATTTAATTATTTAATTTAGGAGATAAGACTGATAATTAAATAAATTAATTAATTCATTTAATTATGACAATTAGTGACATATTAAATAAATAATAGAAACTTATTTATTTAATAATCAAGAAGAAATAAAGTGAATAAAAGGTAATTAAATAAATTAAGAAATTTATTTAATTATTTAGAAGAAACTTATTTATTTATTTAATAATCATAAAGAATAATTCCATCAAATCCACCAACAACACTGAATTATTTGTTGTCAGTAATAATAATCCAAAGACAAAGAAATACAGAAGTAATATTCCTGATGTCCAATAATAAGCTGCGCCCATTCATTCCGAGGCCCACTTCGCCAAGCAATCCGCCACTTGATTCCATTCTCTAGGGATGTGACAAAAGGAGACAGAATCCAAGGGAATGACAAACACTTAGAATCTGTCTGACCACCGAGGCTAATTGCCAATTAACATCATCCAATCTCTGGTTGTTCAGCATATCCACAACAATCTGAGAGTCGACTCACAGATAATCCTCCTCCAGCCTAAAGAGCAGCCACGCTCAACGGCAATCTTAATAGCAAGGGCCTCCATCAGATTATTAGAGTGTTGCCCTTTGTAAACAGAGAAGAAGAACACATCAACACCATCTCCACCTCTACCTATACCACCAACACCAGCATGTCCACGGTTCCCCCGAGAAGAGCCATCCGTATTAATCTTCATGACCCCATCTGGGGGGGGCATCCACCTCCCATCACGACAAACCCGTTGCTTGCCATGTCGGGATCTATTTCCAGCACTGCATCCCCTACTATTATCCCCAAGGTTCAAATCCCTCATAATAGCATAATCACCAGGATCAATATTATCATCCATATCACACTTAGCAGAAATAGTTTCCTGAAGCCTGCTAATAATCTTCTTCCACAATTGACCACTTCCTAGCTTAGAACCACAAAAAACTCTACGATTCCTTTCCAGCCAAAGGTTCCAAAGAATGAAAATAGGCCCAACAGCCCAAGCCACCTGTAGGAAAGAAGTCTTCGCAGGAGGCCTGCCCAGGCTCTCCCAAAACTCTATTAGGGAGGAAGCATGAACACAACCCTGATGCCAGGCCTCCCACCACCTGTGCCAAATTTCTCTAGAAAAAGGGCAATGAAAGAACAAATGGGAAGAGCATTCTTCATTGCTCGAACAAAGGAAGCACATAGAAGGCCCATGAAAACCACGCTTGCGGAGATTCTCCCAAGTGAGACATTTCTTCTGAGCAACCAACCATAAGAAAAAATTGCACTTGGGCCAAGAGAAGTTATTCCAAACCTTCTTCCACCAGGACACCTTCGTAGGACCATGTAAGTTCTTGTCAAGCACAGCATAGCCTTGAGCAACAGTAAATTTACCTTTTGGGCTGGGACTCCAAGCCAACTTGTCCCTCTCATTAAGGGAGCTGCAAAGCCTACCCTCCAAGACTTTAAACAGAACAACACGATCCTCATCAGAGCCACCCATGGGCCACTCCTGGGGATCCTTCTAGTAGGACACCTCCACCTGACCAATACGCTTGACTGTTTTAAAATGTTCCACCTTAATCCATCCAACATCAGAGAAGATATGGTAAAGAGGCTGAAGCTGAGGGAAACTAGAAAGAATGGGGGGGTAGCCATCCCAAGAGTCCTGCCAGAACAGAGCATCAGAGCCTCTATTACAAATCCAGAAGAGACCATCCTTAATAAGTTGGGCTCCCTTCTTCAGAGTATCCCAAATACAAGAGCCTTTTCCCAACAAAGCAAGTCGCGACACATCTTGGCTCTCAGCACCAGGCAAATACTTGAGAGCAAGAATCTTAGCCCAATCTTGATCCTGACTGTTGCACCATCTCCAGTACAGCTTGGCCACCAAGGTCATGACCACAAGAGCCATAGACCTGAGACCAAGGCCCCCAGCATGCTTCGGCCTGCAAACGGACTCCCACCTGACTAAACTCCACTTCGAAGAGAGAAGGTTTCCCGACCAAAGGAATTTTCGAGAAAGAGCATCAAAGTCCCTCACAAAAGAGGAAGGGGGAACTTGCACACAACACCTATAAATGGGAAGAGACTGCACCACAGTCTTTAGGAGAATCACTCTCCCAGCAGAAGAGAGCCATCTATAAGTCCAATGACTAACCTTACTTCGAAATCTATCCAAAATCCCCTGCCAGAAATCTCTACGCTGTGAACCCAAAGCCAAAGGAATCCCAAGGTACATCAAGGGAAGAGAACGAATCTGGAATCTAAGAATCCTAGCAATCTTGTTCTGAATAAGCCGAGGAGTATTAAAGAAATAAATGGAAGATTTATCATCATTAATACTCTGACCAGAAGCTTTCAAATAGATGTCTAAAGCTCTCCTGAAATGTAGAGCCTCACTAATTCTAGCCAAGCCCATCAGCCCAATGTCATCCACAAACTGAAGATGAGAGTAGGGAGGGAGATTAGTGTTCCTGGACCAACCTTGTATAAGACCCTGCCTCACTTGAGATTTAATCAATCTGCCAAGACCTTCCGCCATAATAATGAAAAGATAGGGAGATAAAGGGTCCCCTTGCCGAAGTCCCCGAGAAGCACTAAACAAATCTGAAGGTTCCCCATTAATGATAACAAAAAAGGAGGACGAGGTCACACAACTGAGAACCCAATTCACCCACTCCTCATCAAAGCCAAAAGCCAAGAGAATTTTCTGTAAGAACTCCCAGCTCACCCGATCATAAGCTTTAGCCATGTCAAGTTTGATGAACATAGCTTTCTCCTTAGAGGAAGCCATAGAATGAATAGCCTCCATAGCTATCACAACACCATCAAGAATTTGTCTTCCTTCAACAAAGCCACCCTGCTCAGCAGAGATCAAAGCACCAAGGAGTGGCTTGAGTCTCTCAGCAATCAACTTAGTGATGATCTTGTAGACAACATTGCATAAAGCAATAGGCCAGAACAGAGCATCAGAGCCTCTATTACAGATCCAAAAGAGACCATCCTTAATAAGCTGGGCTCCCTTCTTCAGAGTATCCCAAATACAAGAGCCTTTTCCCAACAAAGCAAGTCGTGAATCGTCTTGGCTCTCAGCACCAGGTAAATACTTGAGAGCAAGAACCTTAGCCCAATCTTGTTCCTGACTGTTGCACCATCTCCAGTACATCTTGGCCGCCAAGGCCGTGACCACAAGAGCCATAGATCTGAGACCAAGGCCCCCAGCATTCTTCGGCCTACAAACGGACTCCCACCTGACTAAACTCCACTTCGAAGAGAGAAGGTTTCCCGACCAAAGGAATTTTTGAGAAAGAGCATCAAAGTCCCTCACAAAAGAGGAAGGGGGAACCTACACACAACACCTATAAATAGGAAGAGACTGCACCACAGTCTTTAGGAGAATCACTCTCCCAGCAGAAGAGAGCCATCTATAAGTCCAATGACTAACCTTACTCCAGAATTTATCCAAAATCTCCTGCCAGAAATCTCTATGCTGGGAACCCAAAGCCAAAGGAATCCCAAGGTACATCAAGGGAAGAGAACCAATCTAGAATCTAAGAATCCTAGCAATCCTATTCTGAATAAGCCGAGGAGTATTAAAGAAATAAATGGAAGATTTATCATCATTAATACTCTGACCAGAAGCTTTCAAATAGATGTCTAAAGCTCTCCTGAAATGTAGAGCCTCACTAATTCTAGCCAAGCCCATCAGCCCAGTGTCATCCACAAACTGAAGATGAGGTAAGGAGGGAGATTATTGTTCTAGGTCCAACCTTGTATAAGACCCTACCTCACCTGAGATTTAATAAATCTACCAAGACCTTCCACCATAATAATGAAAAGATAGGGAGATAAAGGGTCCCCTTGCCAAAGTCCTCAAGAAGCACTAAACAAATCTGAAGGTTTCCCATTAATGATAATAGAAAAGGAGGACAAGGTCACACAACTAAGAACCCAATTCACCCACTCCTCATCAAAGCCAAAAGCCAAGAGAATTTTATGTAAGAACTCCCAACTCACTCGATCATAAGCTTTAGCCATGTCAAGTTTGATGAACATAGCTTTCTCCTTAGAGGAAGCCATAAAATGAATAGCCTCCATAGCTATCACAACACCATCAAGAATTTGTCTTCCTTCAACAAAGCCACCCTGCTCAACAGAGATCAAAACACCAAGGAGTGGCTTGAGTCTCTCAGCAATCAACTTAGTGATGATCTTGTAGACAACATTGCATAAAGCAATAGGCCTAAATTGGTCCAACCGATTATCTCCCTCCTTCTTAGGTATGAGAGCCAAAAAAGTAGAATTCAAAGACTTAAGCATTTGTTTGTTCCTATATGATTCTTGAACTACCTCAAGGAGATCATACTTTATTATTTCCTAGAATTCCTGAAAGAACTCAATCGAGAAACCATCAGGGCTAGGAGCTTTACCTTTTTTCATACTAAACACTACTTTCTCCAATTCAGGTAACAAGATTGGACATAAGAGAGCCCCATTCATCTCAGCAGAGACTAGGTGGGGAATACAATCCAAGATAGCCCTTTCTTCAGTCCTAACTACAAGATTCTCCCTGGTAAAAAGATTTGAAAAATAGTTGACAGCTTCCCTGGAAATTTCTTCAAAAGATGAAAGTTGGGCCCCATCCAGTGAAACAAGAGAGGAAATAGAGTTCCCCTGCCTCTAAGCCTTAACCGAGTTATGAAAAAATGTCGTGTTCCTATCTCCCTCCTGAAGCCAATCAATACAAGATTTTTGCTTCCAGAAGATCTCCTCCCGAAGCTCCCATTCTTCTAAACCTTTAAGAGCCAAGGACTCAGCATTCTTGAGCTCAGGGGACAACCCTTGGTCTCGAATCTGACGGGTAATACTATCCAACTTGGACTGAGCCGCTATTTTCTGAGCATGCAGGTTCCCAAAACACTATTTATTCCACCTCTTCAGCCTGTACTTCACATGTTGAAGCCTCTTACTAAAAGTAAACATGGCCATCCCATGGGCAGGCCTCCCTTCATACCACCAATCCAGCATAAGATTCTGCAAAGATTGATCTCTTAACCACATCAATTGAAATTTGAAAGATGGCATTTTGGTGACACCATAAGGGGAGACAAAGAATCTGATGGGCCAATGGTCAGAACCCCTCCAATCAAGAATTTCTAAACTGGTGGTCCACCTGTTGTGCAACCAATAGCAGGATACCAAAAATCTGTCAAGCCTTTGAGAAATAGCCTCAACACCACATCTCCTATTATTCCAAGTAAACACACCATTGGTTGGCTTCACATCAATGAGATTCAGAAAACCAATGTTATCTCTAAGCAGATTTGAAGAAGGGTCCAGCCTAGCTAATCCACCACGTTTTTCCTCCAAACTTATAACATTAAAATCACCAGCCATAATCCATGGGAGGAAAGGGTCCAGAGACCGGATGAATCTGATGTGAGCCCAAAGCTGTGACTTACCTAAAAGATCAGTAGGAGCATAAATATTGGAGAAAAGGCATCTTTCTCCAGTCTCAAAAATAGAGGCAACCAAAGTAATGGAAAATCGGCTAGAGATCCACCATAAGGGTGAGACTTTCCTCGGGTTCTAGAAACAAGCCACCCCCCCAAAACTGCTCAAAGCCCCCACCCCCTTCCATTAACCTTGGGGCCAAATACATGAGGCACAATTAGCCAATCCATCCACAGTAAGCTTGGTTTCCTGAATGAAGACCAAATCAGGAGACTGAGATTCAATTAATGAGCGAACAACCTTTTGTCTAGGGATGTTGTTCAACCCCCTTACATTCCATGATAAAACAATCATTTATGAGGATGGGAGAAGTGGGAATCGATGGGTTTCACAGACCCAGACTCAACCAATGTATCACCCATAATTTTGACCTTCTCTTGATCAGTCTTCCTTCCACTCCTTGACGGTTTGTCGAGAAGCCCCTTCTTAAAGGATTTTTGATGCAGGCCTAAGGCAGGAGAAGCCTTGTTACCCTTCACAGGATCAGAGGTTCCCTTAGAAGCAGGGGGAACAGGAGCCACCGTAACAGACCCCATCGGAGCCTGAGACTCCTGGAGATCCCCGATACCCTGAGCATGAGGAGGTAAATCCATACCCATCTGATCAACTTGTATGTCACCTGACGATAAAATCTGATCCTCCTTCTTAGCATCCTCATCCTGAGCCTCCAGCTGACCTATCTCCCCAGAAGAGAGCTCAACTGGAATTCCTTCCTCTTGGGCTAAGCTATCAAGAGCCTCAAACCTATTAAAGGTGCCATCATTCTGTCTATCCATCCAGGTTCTCTTCTTGCCTTTTCCTTTGTTATGGGATTTCACCTGAGTAAATCCTTCCTTATCAACAGGTCCATCAGACAAAGGAGCCTTCCCCTTGTCTTCCTTAAGAGGTCCAGAGGTAGCCAAGGGGGAAGATTTAAATTTGGGACATTTGCGATGTAGATGACCATATTCGTGGCAAATTCTGCATCTAAATGGTAAGGTCTCGTAATCCAGCTGTTGGATCCAAGACGATGAACCCATGCAAATCTCCATAGAATCTGGTAATGGATTATTTAAATCAACTTCTACACAAATACGAGCAAAAGAAATTACCTTGCGATCTTGAGTTTGTGACGCCGATCCCATAGGTTTTCCAAGAAGCAAAGAGATTGAATGAAGGATATCTTCTCTCCAGAATTCTAAAGGAAGCCTCGGCAGTCGAACCCACACCGGCACCCGAGAGGGGATCTCTTCAGCAGAGTTAAAGCCCATGTGCCAGGGCTTAATGAATAGCCCCACCTGATTAAAGAAATAAGGGCCTCCCTCAAAAACCCTATTCCTGTCCGACATGCTTGAGAAGATGACCATAAAATAGTTATTGGCCGCTAAAAGAATCTCCATATCCCCTTCAGGGTTCCAAACCCTACGTGCCCAAGATTCTAGCACAGGTAGTGAAAGACGAAGGCCTAAGAATTTGCAGATAAGGGCATGATTGCACCAGTATTCCACATCCTCCAAAACTTGCTCAGGTTGAATGACCAAGACTGGTCGATCTTCAGATCTCTCCAAGCATCCGTTTACTTTTTTTATCCGAAACATTCCTTTTGATGAGGAGGCACCTTCCCCAGATTGGGGTTTGCCTGACCGTTCCTTGCTACTGGCATGCAAAGGAGAGGAAGGCTCTATCATCTCCAAATCCCCTGAGGATACTTTTTGATAATCACTTGTGACTACTTTATCTCTCACGGCCAACGTACAAACATCAAATGCAAGGAGAAAGGATGGATCAGTGACCAGCTTTAAACTCCTACACACCTCCTCACCGAGGACTCCCCACACCCAAAGACTGTGAAAAATTCCACCTCATGAGGGGCTAAAGAAGCATAGAAACTCTACTCCTAATTGGGCGAAAAACACCAAGACCAAAAATAAAACCTCGGATAGCACACACAAAGCTCAAGCCCTCGAGCACGTGACGCCAAATGCAGAAGAAGCTAGGCACGCAGTATTAATCATGAAGAATAAGAACATGAATTAATTCAAATAACTTGAATTATTTAATTAATAGTCGAATAAAAATCAAAGACATAATTAAATGTCATAATTATGCTAGGATTTAAAGTGGTAAAATGAAGCTTGCAAGCCTAGGTCATTTTTAGTGGGTGTCTACACCACTAATGCCCAAGGAAAAAAATTTGCAAAGATACTTGTCCATTTGAGTGAAAAAGAAGAAAGCCTCATGTAACTAGAGGATTACCAAGTGTAAAAAATCAACCTTAGGCTCCAAACATGATAGGGAGAAGAAAAAACTCCAATTGAAATAGTCTCCACCATCTTGAGTAGGATGACTAAGGAAAAAAAAATTAAAGAAGAACTAAAATCCCAAGTTGGTGAACTATTTGCATATATAGAGTACATTGTTGTCCTTGTGGATTCTAATGCACCATCTCTCACACTCCATATAAAATTATCTTAGAAAAAGGATTTAAAAGAGGATACATGGGAGAAATTATATATTCAATAAGAGCATAGAGAGATACTTTGGAGTCTCAAGGAGGGAGATTCACCAGAGAGTAGTGAAGTTTTACACAAGATCAGTGATAAACCTAGTGTACTAGATGAATTTGAAGATACAATTGATGAAGAGCTCATCACCCTTGAGGATCACTTGCCTATGTTCCAAAGGAAGGAAAATATACCATTTATCTTTTGAAATTACATTATAAGAAACAAAGAGAAAAAACCAAAAAAAATCACTTCTTGCAAATAAAGAATTTTTAAACATGGAAATATTTGTTGAGTGCTACATAAATTATTTTTTGTGATATTTTTCAAACATCATATAGTTTAAAATAAAATTCACTATTAGGAGTCAATTCATATCATGACTATCTAGCTTGTCATGAGTAGCATAGCTAGTAAGAATTTACTATTTGAAGAGGCATTGAAAATACCTAGTTGAATTACTAGTGAACTATGTCAAGTCTTTTATTTGGAATTAACTCAACTTCTTCCCAATGCTCATATAGAATTACGAATAATGTTGAACCATTGGGGGGAGAGAGGTTGAAATATGAGAAATAGTTTTTTTTTTAGAAGATAACATTGATGACAAAAGAATTGTTCTAGTGAACTTAGAATTATTCACTTGATTGAATGACTCACCATGTGAAGGAATAATGGCTATCCCCGTCATTTCTAACATTGTAATTATTTTTTATGACTCATGACTATTGACCATCCATCTTTTTTGGGAGAAACATCATTAACAAGACAACTTGGCTTATTATGAGGAGTGATAAGGGGACAATATTTGATCTTATGAACATAAGATTGACACTTGAAATAGGTGTTAGGAAAGTTGAGATAGAGAATATGTTGCATGTTTCTTGTTTTTCCAAACTATATGTCAATAGCCTCCTTCAAGTCCTTAGAGAAATCAATTTCAACACAAAAACATTTTTGTCGACAAGTGAAGAAAAAATTATGTGGCTAAACACAAATAACATTTCCTAGAGTGCCTATTATTTTGGGTAAAAAGTTTTGGCATAGCAATGACAACCTAAGAAACTCCACCAAATAGGGACATAGAGCTCTCTCTCCTTTGAAATGACAAAGTATCGATTCTAGAGTGTGAAAACAAGTAGAGAGGCACAAGAAATCCAATGGCCATGTTTGAAGATGCCCTTTGCATGACTAGCTTTAGCAAAGTGAAAAAGGAAAACCCGTTCATGTGATTTTGTACAACATTAAGTAAGACTTTGTGTAGAATCTAAGCCTTGGTCACTCATTCTTTGAGTATTTTATCAAGGGGAACCCTCACCTTGAAATAACCAGTTAAGTTAAAGTTTTCAAGCTATCTACAAGCACTGTCAAATTTTGGAATGGAAAAAACCACATCTAGATGTGTTTTAGAAGACGTGCCTTGTGAAAGACTTTGGGAACAAACTTGGGTTGATTTGGTAGTGGAACCATCCTTATGCACTATCAAATCTTTAACACTAACATCAACTATTGGTTTAATGAAATTTGAGACCATTTAAAAGATGACAACAATACCCACTAACATGACAAGTGAAAAGATCCCACAATAAATATAACAAAACAATACAAATTCCAACTCTAAAAAATAGCATGACATAAGAAAAACACAAATACAACAACACTTAAACCCTCTCGTAACTAACGATGATTGAATCTCCCTACAATTTTTACATTAACCATTGACCCCAAAAAGTTGTCCCGCACCGTGGGAAGAGAGAGAGGAAAAATAAATTAAACCCTTATCATAGAAAATAAATTAGAACATCAAATTTCTTAGAGTGGCCCACCATTTGTCTCAATGTGTGGAGCATCTAACTTGTTCTCAAACAAAAGAATATTAGTTAAAATTGGGACCAAATGTCATTGATTATTTTTTGTCTATCTCTTTATCACTATTTAAACATCTAAAAAAGGTATCTAAATGACATCAATGTGTAGAGCATCTAATTTACTCTCAAACAAAAATAAAAAATAAAAAATTAATTAATATTAAAACCAAATGTCATTGACTTCTTTTTTTTTGTTTCCCTCTCTGTCCCTATTTAAACATCTAAAGAAGGTATCCAAATGGCATCTTCAAACTGCACATTTTTTTTTGGGGCTCATTAGGTTTTATGCTCTCATTCTCACAAAACACTGTGTCATACACCGCGATTCTCGTGATCCGCTTTATTGTACGCCACATTTAGTGCGGCCCTAAGTGCCTTATTATTCCTTCAACCGTTCCTAACCTAGCAGTTCATGCTAGTGTTCGTGGTTCGACGACTTTTCTCAATGGCTCCCCCTCCGAACAAACATCCCCAGAAATTCGTTCCAAAAGTGTTTCACGAGGTATGCATTCTGACTCACCTGCTGATGTGGTTTTACCTTTACTTGAGTTTGATTCTACTTGTCAATGGCTTGAAAGTCACACCCTTGTTGGGTATTTTGCTGGGAGAACCCCCCCTGAAAGTGTGCTTAAAGAATGGGTCAACAAGACCTAGGTCCATCATGGGGTCTGCCTTGAAATGGTCCAAAACCTGACCAAGGGTTTTTTCCTGTTCCGCTTTTCGGAAGTTAGCCATGTGCAGGCCATTTTGGGTCACGGCCCCTGGTATGTCCGGTCTTCCCTGTTGGTTTTCCATGCCTGGACCCGTGACTTCACTGTCTCGGACAAGACCAAGCTTCGGGTCCCAGTCTGGATTGAGTTTCTTGGTCTTCCTTTGCCCTGTGTGCCTTTTTTGAATCATATTGCTTCCTCTCTGGGGAATGTTATCTGTGTGGAGCTGGATAGGTTTTTCCAAGCCCGTCCCTAGAAGAGGGTTTGCGTGGAAGTTGACCTTTCCCAATATTTGAAAGACACCATTGATATTCAAATAGGAACTCTCCGACATACCTAGAAAGTTACTTATTTTAATCTACCCAACACGTGTTATCGGTGTCAGTCCACAGATCACAAGATCAAGGACTGCCCTTTGGCAGTGCCTCGTACATCTTCTCAGCCATGAGAAACTGAACAATCTCGTCAAGCAGATTCTTCTGCTCCTAAACAAGACTCTACCTGGACTACAGTCACAGGGTGCAGGAATAAATCTTCTGGTTCTGTGTCGACTTCCAAAGCCGCCGAACCGGAAAAAAATGTTTCAAACCCTTCTCAGAAGGGGACGGCCGTTCCGAGCAAGGTCGATAGCGTGCCTCTTTAGACTCAGCCTAAGACCACGCCTCAACCTGCTGCTATCATGATGGCCCAGCCGCATAGTTCTGCTCCTGCTTTAGGAGCCCAAAGGCGCTCTCGAAGCCCCTCTCCGCCCAGGGAGGAAGGGGAATATGTTTAGGAGAAGCGGAGGAATTCCTCTCCTTCTATCCAGATTGGCTCGGTTCAGCCAGAATTTTTACATAATCATTTCTCTTCTCTGGATGGAGAGGAATCGGAGTCCGATGATATGGACGCAGTTCTTCCATGAATTTTCTCTCATGGAATGTTAGAGGTCTTACTAACCTCCCCAGAAAATATATTGTCAGAGATACTTTGAAAAAGTTGAATGGTATTGATATTCTGTGCCTCCAGGAAGTTAAAATTTCTGGTTTTTTGCTGGCTTCGGCTTGCCGATCTATCTAGCCAGCTAGTTCTATGTTCGGTACCACCCATGAGTCTGGGCGTGGAGGAGCTGCCACTCTTTTGTCTCCATGATGGCGCTCCAGCGTGGTTGAACATGGGTCTGATCCCACGCAGCGGCTAGTCTGAATCCTTCTCAACATTGATAATCATTCTTTCGGGGTCATTAATGTGTATGCCCTGAATGATGTTGTGGAGCGCTCTTTACTCTGGCGATGGATTGTTGACTCATTGCCGGTCGCGACCTGGATTTTATGGAGGACTTCAATATGGTTGAAATGGCATGTGATAAAGATGACATTCTGCCCTTCAGATGGGCAGTTGGCGAACGTGAGGCGTGGTTTTACATGTGCAATAAATTGGGGCTTTTTGATCCCAATATTGGCCGCCACCACTCTTATTCTCCCTGGCACACCTGGTACAATTTCAGGGTTGGTTCTGAAAGAATTTTTAAGTGCCTTGATCATGCCATGATCTTGGCACAATCATTCTTCTCCTTCGCCAGCTCTTCCCTTTCGGTTAAGCCGCTAATGGATGCGACGTTGTCTGATCACTTCCCCATCAGTTTTCGCATTGAATGGGTGACTAGACAGCCTCGTACGTGCAAGACTCAATTCTTCCTCAACACTTCTCTTCTTGGCCATAACGCCACCCTGGCCCACATTCATAGAATTTGGAACTTGGAATGCAGGCCAGCTCATAACACAGGCTGGATTACGTGGTGGAATGACGCCATCACCCGTATCGCTCGCTTCTTGCGCATTTATGGGCGCCAGCTGGCCATCTTTCGTCGGCGGTCTTATGAGGCAACCACAGCTGATTTGCTCTCAGCCAACAAGGCCTTAGCGGCTAGCCCTTTTTCTCCAACTTTGCAAGTTAAAGTTGCAGAATTACGGCACCAAAAGAAAGTTGTGAACAATTACACCGCTTGAGGCACGCAAATCAAGGCCCACTTGCACTGGCTCAAAATTGGGGATCGTGCCTCCAAGGAGTTTTTCTTGGCCTTGTGTACCAGGCACTCCTCTCCAGGCATTAAAAAGATTAAAGATGGTGTACAAGTCCTTTCGGAGCTGCCTGACATTCTACAGGCCTTTGTGCGTCATTACGAGCAAGTTTTCACTGCCCAAGACCCCACGCCTAAGCGCCAGCAGGCCCTCAAGGACTGCCTTGCTATCGTGCCACATAGGCTGTCTATAGCCCAGAAGAAATTTTGTGACCAGTTGCTTACGCTTGATGATCTAAAAGAGGCATTGCATTCCATGGCAGATGACAAAGCCCCTGGGCTTGATGGCTTTCCCTGTGAATTTTACAAAGCTCTTTGGGACTGTGTGGGTCCCGACTTGTTTCAGGTCTATTTAGAGACTTTTCATTCCAATTCTTTCGGAGAGCGAATAAATAAAGGGAATATTAATTTCATACCTAAAGTCGTTGATCCTGAGGATATTTGCAATTGGCGGCCTATTACACTCCTTAATGTCTCTTACAAAATCATTGCTAAAGCTCTTGCTTTAAAAATCTGCCATCTTCTGCCCCTCATTGTGCGTCTGGAGCAGACTGGATTCATTAAATCCAGGTATATTCTGGATAATATTATCGCTATCTGGGAAGGCATGGAGTGGGCTCGACGCTCCAACCAGAAAACTTTATTCATTAAGATTGATTTTTCCAAAGCCTATGATCACATTGAATGGCCTTTCATTCTTGCCATGCTGCAAGCGCCGGGTTTTGGGCCCAATTTTATTCAGTCTGTCTGAATTCTCTTTGCGGATGCTTCGGCCTACATCACTATCAATGGTCGACAGTCCTCTGCCTTTGGCCTTTTCCGTTCCATTCGGCAGGGTTGCCCTTTGGCTCCCTCGTTGTATGTGCTTGCTGCTGAAGGGTTTGGTTATCTGTTGGCTCATGCGGCCTCGTTGCAGCGCGTCAAAGGAATTTCGCTGCCAAATTCCTAGTTGCAATTGCTCAATGGTCACTTTGCGAATTATTCCTTTCTCACTCTCCTAGAGGAAGAGGAGACTATTCATGAGGCGCTTTAGTGCCTTAATGTGTTCTGTCTTGCGTCTGGCTCCGCCATTCAGTGGCACAAGATGCTTTGTTATTGGTAGTCTATCCTGCCTTGCCCTGCTTGGCTGCAACCTCTTGGCTGGAAGTGGATCGGGCCAGGCGAATTTTTTTGATTTTTGGGCATTCCTTTTGCTTTCCAAGCTTCTCCTGCGAAGCTTTGGCAGGTTGTGCTCGCTCGGGTGGAGAAAAAGCTGACTTACTGGATCACCAAACCTCTTTCCTTGGCAGGGAAATTCCAAATTTTCTCTAAAGTTTTGGCCGCTACCCATGTTTATTATTCTTCTTGCTGGGCGCCTTCTAAAGCTGCTTATAGCAAGCTTGAGAAATTGCTTCGTGATTTTCTTTGGGCCTCCCCTAATACTCATCATGGCTTCCATCGTGTCGCCTGGGATTTCTGTTGTCTCCCCAGGGACTCTGGAGGCTTGGGTTTGCTCTCTACCCAGAGGCAGGGAATTGCTCTTTGTGTCAAATGGGTGATTCGTGCTCTCACGAGTGATGAGGCTTGGAAAATTCTCCTTTGCCACTGCATTTAGTCTAGTTTCCCCGCCAACAGAACTGCCTGGAAAGGAATTGGCCTCCAAACCCTTCTTGTTATGAAAGAGCCGGATACAAGTAAAGTCTTTCCGCGGCTAGCCTTTGCAATCTTGCCCCGACACAAGGAAGAAGATAAAGAAAAAGAAGATGATGGTTGGGCTCCTCCTGATGTCAATCCTGACCCCACTAATGTATGGGGGAAAAAGGATGACAGAGACCCTCCTAGCTCTGCTAGCACTTCCTTGGCCACTTGATGGTCTTTTAATATTTGTTATTTTGGACTCCTGGGCTTGGCCCATATTTTTTTGATTTTCTGGGCTCTGCCCATGTGACCTTTGAGGTGTGCTTTCTTACCACCCAAACCTTTTTTGTTAATATGTATTTAATCTCCTTTTTTAAATATAGATTAACGGCTTATTCATCAAAAAAAGAAAATAAGAATAAAAGTATTGAAATTCAATAATATAAATCTACATTCCTTCTTCATCCTTTTCCTCCAATTTTGTTCTTCAAATTTAATAATATGAAAATAACCCTTCAATTCAACTTGAAATGACTATTCAACTTGAAATGACTATTCTACTTCAAAATGACTATTCAATTTTCAGATAACTATTCAACTTCTAATATAACCCCAAAAAATATTATCCTACTACTAAAATTATAAATATTAATATTACAACATTATATTAAAAAAAAATAACATTCAATGTACTGACCAAATACTCCTTTCATACGACGTTCTTACATCATTTGTTCCGCTAAAGAATGTTGTTTATGACTTTTTTCCCTTTTCGCGTGGTTTTGTACGTGCACTAATAAACTCTATCCCTTCATCGTTTTGTTTTCCTTAATTTAATCTTCTTTCACGTGCCAATGAAAACTTTGTGTGCACCTTCAATGACGATGGGCCCACCTCTTTGGAAATTGCCTTGTATTTCTTTAATCTTCTCTCACACGCCAATGAAAAAGTAACATTAATTTTATCTATAGATTTTATAGTTCTAATTAAAATCTCGAAAATATTTTTTCCTTACTAACACAATTAAAATTTAAAATGAGATTTCATTAAGATAATCTTCATTTATACAATTACATGGACAAGATCTAAAATTTTGACATGATGGATAATACAATACCCTCCCTTTCTCTATCTTTAAGTTTTTAATTTTGACTTTCTATGTATGAACTTTCATAAACGCTTGATATGATTAGATTCATCTTTTAGATGCAAAACAATACAATGTTTGCCTCAAAAATTAAATTTGAAAATTTAGAATTAAAAATATATATCGAGTGTCAATATTGTAAAAAATCTCTTATTTATATATAATTATTTTATCAATTTTAAAAATCTCAATAAATATTATAATAAAATTCTATATTAGTAGAAACTTCTCTAATGATAAAGTCCAATTGAATGTTCTCCATGATTTTAGTTTCAATAATCACCAAGGTGGGTTCATCAAGTAACAATGGGTTTTGAACAATATTATTGTATATTTAATCTACTTTTTCTAATATATTAAGAGAATTTGCATTTATTCTTATGATTATTTTTAGATTGTCCATTGCTTCTAGTGTGAAATAGAGTATAGAAGTATGAGATTTTATTTGTATCCATTTTAGAAGTAATTTATGGAGTATATGTTATTGCATTTCTTTTTAGGTTTTAGTTGTTCAAGGTGTTATATAGAGTATAAAAGTATAAGATTCCATTTATAATCCAATTTTAAAGAATCTTCGGATATGGGGGACCAAAAGGAGGCCTTAAGTGGCCATTATCTAGGTGGGATTATCAAGTAACAATGAGTTTTGAATTATATTATTGTACATTTAACCTACCTTTTCTAATATATTCAGAGAATTTTGATTTATTCTTATGATTATTTTTAGATTACCCACTACTTGTAGTTGCTTGAAGTTTGATATAGAATATAGAAGTATGAGATTTCATTTATATCCATTTCAAAAGTAATTTATGGAGTATATGTGTAATGTCAAAAATGCATCCTATGCAATTTCACATTCCATAAGCCTCCCTTTAGATAAATTAAATTTGATAATGCAATGTCCCTTTTATCAACCTTAATTAATTCTTAACCCGTTCATTTCCAACCATTAAGTGAGTTTATGTCTCGAGCAGATGCATGTTGCACAAATGTGTACATGCACATCTTGAATAGATTCTCAATTGTAGTAGCCATTGAGACGTTATGTTTCCCATCTACCAAAAAAAAATGCCTCTACTAGCTTGCAAGCTTATGTTGGGACAACCCTTGCATGCATATACTTTCATAAAACACTTCATTTTCATCTATTTCTTGAATTATCTCACTCAATGTTTCAAGCCACCATTCTTCTCTATCGGTTTTCTATTCTTTTCCTCTTTCTCTACCATAGCAGTTCCATTATACTATCTTTGTCACAGTCTCTTGCTCTCACAAGACACTCTATGTTGCTCTTTCAAGCTTGGAGATTACAACTTCTTCCTTTCGGTATCTCACTTGCTAAAGGAGGTAACTGTAGTTTCTTTATTGCATTGTCTATTTATCTTGTTAGCATGTTATTCTAACACTTTTATCTTTCTTTATCTTGTCTATCTTTCTATCCCAATCATATCTAGTTTTTTGTGGAGTTAGAAACACCAATGTGGAGGTTTGACTAAGGAAAACCCTTAAATAGCCTCAACATTTCTCTTGATCTTATGAGTGTAGGTATTGAAGAAGCATCTTTGTTGGAGGTTTCATTCTTGGACTTCTTGCTAGTATTTTCCTACTTTCTTCTTATTTTATTGTTCATTTTTCATTTAGTTTAGTCTATTAAACTTTGTTATAATTTGTTTGTTTCCCTAAATCTCATGAGTTTGGTTATCAGATTGATTAGTAGGTCCTTAGTAGTCTTTTGTGATAGTCTCATTTTTTGGTATATAAGAGAAGCAAATGTGTTGTGGGGATGTACACATACCGTAGTGGCATTCTTGGTTGAGAGCTTGTCAATTTGTCTAGAAGATCTTTGTGACCCGCTCTTTCAACTTCCAGAAATCTCTCATTTTACTTCTATATAAACAACCACCTTTTATCACTTTTGTAATTCCCAAAACTTTACAACCAAAAATAAAGCTAACAAACAAATATGTGAATGCACATAGACATAGTATACATTTATTCTATTAGTTATTATTTTTCTCTAGAGATGGAAAATATAAATGCAGATGAACAAAACTAGATATCATACATATATAGATGTGGAATTGATTCATACATTAAAAATAATGTTATTGAAACATAGTTACTAATATTTTAGCATTGCAAATTGATAATGAATAAAATTAGCAAATGGTAGTTGTTAAATTATAAAAATAGTATGTTGTTCTATGCATTATACTCCTTTTCAAGATTATTTTAGAGGAGTCAAGTAAGAGATAGTAGTGTCATGAATAAATGACCTACATTAAAATGTGAATTATAGTTGAAAATCTTTGACCAAAATGATGCTATAAAACTGTATGCATCATTTATTCATAGTACATTAAGAGTTGCACCTTAGTTAAAATTCATTTGTAGCTATGGGTATCTAAGGTCTATATGCATGACTACATATGTTAGTGATAGTAAGTTATACAATGAGTTCTTGAATTTGGTTTTAGTGTAGATGTCAAATGTATTTTCCACTCTTATTAAAGTTTTGGACCACTTTTAGTAGTAATTTGAGTGGAGGACCATATAGTCTATAGTTAGAGGTATTTAAGTGCTCAGATGATGCTCCCCCTTCATACATCTTGATAACCATATTGCTTGCACTCAAATGAGATGACTTGATCATGGAACATTTATATGAAATAAAAATGATAGACTCTTGTAAACTAATATGTATTTACAAAATGCTAAGAAAATAGTCCTTATTATGATTTATAGTCC
>VDFB02212271.1:0-20271 GCA_007258455.2 Sequoia sempervirens | reverse complement strand
GAGATGGAAAGTTATAAGAAGGATAGTCTGAGATTTGATGGAAAAAATTATTCTTTGTGGAAGACTCAAATGGAGTGTCGTCTGAGATGCATTGGTGAACCCTACTAGAGCATTACAAGTAATATGTATATTATTCCATAGAATGGTCCTACTACTTCTACTGAGATGAAACATGTTGAATATAATATCCAAGCTAAGAAAGCTTTGTTGAGTGCTTTGACTGATTCTAAGATGACAAATGTTATGGATTTGAAGACTACTCATGACATCTAGAAAAAGTTGGAAACCTTGTATGAAGGTGATGCTAATGTGAAGATTGCTAAATTGCAAAGTTTGAAAGGGAAATATGAAAGATTGAGAATGGGTGATGATGAGAACATTAATACTTTCATGCAAAGAGTGAATGAACTTGTGTGTGGTATTAGATGTGTTGGTGGAAAGATAGACGAATCTAAGATTGTTGCTAAAGTGTTTAGATCCCTGCTTAATTCTTACAAAGTCAAAGCTAGTGCTATTGAAGAGCTCCATACTGTAACAAACATAACTAGAGATAAGTTGGTTGGTAAGCTGACTACTTTTGAGTTGCACGAATTTGGTGATTCCCTTCCTAAGGTTGAATTTGTATTTAAAGCTACTACTTCCATAAGAGATAAACAAAGATATGATCCGGGTGAGAGTTCATTTAGAAATGCATTAAAGTATGAGGATGAAATTAGACAAATTGAAGAAGAAGAAAGAGAGATGGAAGAGCTGGAAGCACTTATTGTCAAAAGAGTACCGAGAGGAAAAGGTAATTATGAAGGAAAAATTCCTCTTAAATTTTTTTCTTGCAATAAGATAGGTCATTTTGCATCAAGGTGTCTAGAAAGAGCTCTGAAACAAAGACATAATAAACCAAGATTTCAAAAGAAGTGTTTCTATGTTGCTAATGAAGGTGTGACAAATGATGAATTTGATAAAGGAAATAGAAGTGATGATGAATGGGTATTTATTGCTATCAAGGAAAATAATCATGTAGATTCTACTAAATTTGCTAGTTGTACAAATGTGGAGACAACCCTAGCTGCTCGAGTTGAAGACAAGGATGAATGGGTAATTGATAGTGGATGTTCACATCATATGACATGAGACAAAAGTAAGTTTGTAAGCTAGGAAAATTATGGTGGTGGTGTTGTGAGATTTGATGATAATATAGCTAGTGTGATCCATGGAAGAGGATGCATTTCTCTTGATTGTAAGCATAATACTAATGATGTTCTATATGTAGAAGGCTTGAAGAATAATCTTTTGAGTGTTGGTCAGATGGTTGATAAGGGTTGCAATCTTTAGTTCAAGGATGGAAAGTGCAAAATATTGAGTTCTGGAAATGAAATTGCATCAAGTAGAAAAATAAAAGGTAATATCTTTCACTTAAGTGTTGCTAGTAAAATTTGTTTGATTGATCATGTTGATGAAAGTTGGTTATGGCATAGGAGATTGTGTCATGTTAACTTTGATAATATTGTCAAGAAAGGTTCCACTAAGGCTATGAGAGATCTACCTAAGTTGGTGAAACCTACTAATGCAATATGCAAGGAATGTCAATTGGGAAAGAAAACTAGGATTTCATTTCGGAGTAAAAAGCATTGTTCAAATGAATTTTTATAGCTTGTCCATACTAATCTATGTGGTACCTCTAAGGTCAGAAGTTTACATGGTTCCAGGTATTTCATGTTACTCATTGATGATTATTCTAGAATGGTATGGGTTACTGTCTTAAGGGAGAAATTTGAAGCACTAGAAAGTTCAAGATCTTTAAGGCTATGGTTGAGACAGAGATAGGTTTGAAGATTAAATGTATGAAATGATATAGAGGTGGTGAATTCACTTCTAGTGAATTTAATTCTTACTATGAAGAACATGGAATAAAGATACAATTATCTGCACCATGGACCCCTCAACAAAATGGAGTTGTGGAAAGGAACAACAAAAGAATTGAAGATGTTGCTAGAACAATGATGTTGGAAGGAAATGTTCCTCATATCTATTGGAGATAATTTGTGAGTACTAGTGTGCACACACTCAATTAGGCACAAATCAAAGGTGATACTGGTAAGACCCCTTTTGAGCTATAGACTAGTCAAAAGCCTACTGTTAAATATTTTAAGAAATTTGGAAGCAAATGTTATATTAAGAGAGATGAAGACATAGGAAATTTTGATGCTAGGAGTGATGAAGGTATCTTTCTGGGTTATTCTACTAAAATCAAGGCCTACTAGTGTTACAATAAAAGATTGAAGAAAATGGTGGAAAGTGCAAATGTTAAGGTTGATGAAGACTTAGATACACCATCTAGAAGCTATGGATATGACTCTGATGATTAGGATGATAGTACAAACCAAGGAAAGCAAGTTCATACTACAAATCAAGTGAAAATTAATCTAATAAATCAAGAAAATGAAGAAGAAAGAGAAATTGGTGAAAGAGTAGAAGAGAGATCAGAAGAGCCTGAAGTTGAAGAAAATCCTAAGACTCTGAGGTATGTAAGACTGAATCATTCAAAAGATCATATTATAGGTGATAAGAACAAAGGTGTTCAAACTAGGAGAAAGATTACAAAAGAGTATTGCTTGATTTCAAAGATTGAGCCTACTAGTGTGAATGAAGCATGTAAAGATGAGTATTGGGTATGTGCAAGATCATCATGGAAAAAACAAGCCCTTAAGTGGCAAAAAATTTAAAAAAATCAGAGTTAGGAAACTTGACATAAAAATTTGAATGAAATATCTATATTATTTCAAAAATATGTATGAGTAGAATCTGTAGAAAATTGAATGCGCTTAAAACTACTAGGTCTACTTTTTAAAAGAAATCTATTTAAGAAATTTTGAAAATTTCAATTTAGTACTTAAATTTCAAAGAAAAATGAGAAGTGAAAAGTTCCGCTTAACCACCCCAACCACAATAAATGATAAAAATTTATAAGATTTTAGATATAAGGTAGCCATTCATGTCCCTGATGTGATGTATTTTTTCTAATTTTTCCAACCCAATAATTAATTATGAATTTTTATTACAACCTTTAAAAAATATAAAACATGTATGTCTCCACTCAATTTTAACCTTGTCAAAACTTCATGAAATTCATTTTTTTTAATCCCATAGTATGCAAAACATAGAATGTGACATATGTTTCAGATTCAAATTGTAATACCGCTTTTGAGACATTTCAATCGCTCAATAACTGTAACTTTACTTTGTAATTCAACAGAAAAATGAATAATAATCATTTATTAAATTCAAAGTAAAATCATAATTTATATTGGTGGAAAGCTAAGAATCTCCCTTAGAAACCCCTTTCGCTCCATCAATTTTGGGTACAAAAAATTAGTTTCCATATACCCTACAAATACCTTATCATATCACCAAATTTTTGCCCATCATGATCTGCACATACCCTATCAGTTGAAGCAATGAAAGCAGCGAAAGCTAAAAAGATCAAAAATGATAAAATGCATTCTGCCCCAAACCTAAGGATAAGAATTTCATTGAATCCAAATGGGTCTTTAGAAACAAATTAATGAGCAAGGTGAGTTGTTAGAAACGCATGATTGTAGGTAAGCATATTCATAGATGGAAGGAATTGATTTTGAAGAGAATTTTGCCCCTATTGCTAGAATTGAAATTGTAAGGTTATTTCTTGCCTATGCTACTCACACGAACTACAAAGTTTATCAGATGGATGTCAAATCAGATTTTCTAAATGGTGAATAGGAAGAAGTGTATGTTGAGCAACCTGATAGATTCCAATTGATCGCTATGGTGATATGGTGTCGGTTGAAGAAAAGTACTATATATGGACTCCAAAGAAGCCCCAGGAGCATGGTATGCTAGATTGACAAGTATTTTGCTAAAGCTTGATTTAACAAAGGTACTACTTATAGTAATCTATATTTCAAGATTGGTCATAATAAAGATTTAATTGTTGAAGTCTTTGTTGATGATATTTTTTTTTGAGGAGATGATGGTTTGTGCATGAAGTTTTCTAATAAGATGCAGAATGAATTTGAGATGTCTATGATTTGTGAGGTGAAATTCTTTTTGGGATTGCAAATTACTTAGTTAGATAAAGGGATTTTAATATCTCAAATTCAAGTATGTGAAGGAATTGTCGAAGAAGTTTGGTATGGAATATTCAAAGCCAGTCAATGCACCTATGGTGACTAGATGTAAGTTGACAACAAAAGATGATTCTTCAAAGGAAAATCAGACTAGATACAGATCAATGATTGGTGGATTGTTGTAATTAACTCCAAACTAGTTTGATATCATGGAATTTGGTATATATTGTTGCAGAAGATCTCAGGTTGATCTCAAGGAATCTCATGTGACCATTAGTGAAGAGAAGTTTTAGATACTAAGGAACTCATGATCTTGGCTCATGGTATCCTAAAGATGATGATCTTTACCTCGAGTTCCCTTACCCATGTTGATTGGGTGAGATGTGAATGATAGAAAAAGTACTAGTAGGAGCATTTTTCTTGGGTAAGAAGCTAATTTCATGGTTAAGCAAGCCAGCTAATGCCATTTCCCTTGTCTACCGCAGAAATCGAATACATTTTGCTACCAACACCAGAAAGCTTAAAGAATTATGATAAATGCATGTTGAAGGATATTGAGTTGTATATGATGAGCCTATTTCTATATTCCTATGGATAAATCAAGTGGCTAACATTTCCAAGAGTCTAGTGTTGCATTAAAAAACAAAGCATGATTCCACCAAGTTTCACTCTTTTTGTGGAGAAGGTGGGCAAAAGGAAGCCCATTGCGGCGTGCCTACTAAGGAGCAAATTACAAACATCTTTACCAAGCCATTGCCTAAGGATAATTTCAAGTATCTTAGAGGGAAGTTAGGGGTGATTATCCCTCCTAATCAAAACTAAGGATGCATTATTTTGCATTAGTTTGTGCATTCCATAGTCATATCTTGTTTCAAATTTATGTTGTGGTGGCTGCTACTCAAACAAAGTAGTCAGATGTTTAGAAATTTAGATATGTGGTTCAAAGCTTAGAGATCTTTGTCATTGAGGTCAAAGGGGGAGAAGATTCATGTGAAAAACCGGTGATTATCTAGGCAAGAGCCTTTTTAGGGAGAAGACGGCGGCGTGCCGAGGGTTAACCAAACTCTAAAGGAGTAGTGCCGGTATTAGTTGCATTGATGGTGTTTTTTCACATCATGTGTTGCCACTACCGCTAAAATGGGGATTTTACGTTGTGGAGCTGTTTCTGCTATGTGTCACTGGCGTCACACTATTAGCATTAATCATTTGAAGTTGTATATGTCGAGGATATTGAGAAAATTGTAAAGGAATGAGTTGCAAATTGTTAGTGGTAAAGTTAAATTCAATATGTCAGTGAGTTTTGTACGTTGATGATCAGAGGTTGTTGACTAAAGGGTTTGTTGCTAAGTGTATCTAGTTTATCCATGTGGATTTTTAGAGATCCGCGTGAAGTTTTGATCGAGTTATGAAGATTTTCATTCTAACAATTTTTATGTTTCTTCAGTTGGTGTTCCTAATTGAAGATGATGCATTTCGCTTAGTTCAGCTTATTTATTATTCTTTCCTCTTGTGATCTCATGATGCTTGTGGATGTTTCATATCATGCTCTTATCATTGTTGCATGTCTACATTAATCGCTGTGCTCGCGGTTGACGCATTTTCTTCTTGTGTGCTCATGTTTTTCTTCGGTTCTTGGTCGGTATTACGGTGTTCGGGCGTGTTGTGGATCTCGGCGAGAAATTAATTGAAATGTCTCATGTTGGAGATGTTGTTTTGTGGTCCACTAAGTTGTGGCGGACCTTGGTTGATTCACATTGATAGTCTTTAATGTTTTGGGATGACAGTTTATATTCATTTTATTATTTCTTTGTGGTTGACTTGTAGCAATGAAATTTCTTGTTGCGGATATATAAGAGAGATTGTTTATCTGAATTGAAGTGTGCAAGGGTGTGCCTCTCTCTGTGTGTGTGAATATTGTTCAAATAATTCAAAGGTAGAGCAGAGTGTGAAGAAGTGTGTAGAAGAGTGAAGAATTGTTTATGTGCTTAATTGGAACTGTAATCAGGCATTAGCAAATGCTATTCTCTCAGTTCAAAACCCAAATGATTGTAATTTGAATCTCTTTGTAAGACAATGTGTCTTCCTTTATAATTGAGCAGTGAGCTCTAGGCACTATGCCTGAATGCATGTGCATTCCCCATATTTCATTTTCATTATACTTTTAATAGGGTATAATCTCGTGGACTAACCACTACCATGGTTTTTCCCCTAATAGAGTTTCCACATAAAAAAATTGATGTTATGTGTGTTTCTGATGTATTGATGATTTATGTTTTCATGGTTAATTATCAAATCTAAGAATAAGGTTAATAAGTTGAATAAGTTTTGAATTTTTGTGACAACTAATTCACCCCCGCTCTCAGTTGTCTGCCCTTGTGTTGCCAACAATTGCAACTTCACAATTTCATGTTACATTATGGAATGTCTATGATTTATTATAGAAACTTGATACTCCTCTAGCATTAGTTGTCTTTCATCCTTATCTAATATCATTGTAGAAATTTGTGTAATCCTTATTCTAGAGGGATTTATTGTAATAAATGATAGTAATATGACATTCTTCCTCATCTTGGGAGTGTCAACCTACTACTAAATTCTCTTTTGATCAATTGAGAAAACCTCCACTTTTATCTCTTTTTTGAGTTTTGCCTTCTATCCATGAGGGAGTACCAACTCAAGTTCCTATTTATACATCTTTTTTTTAAGGTGAAGTTGTAGGACTCATAGGCTGATTAAAAATGTCTTGTTGACTATTTGTGACTTCTTGCCTGGTTTCTTTAATTTTCTCTCTCTTTTTATTATAACCCCTTCACTTCACTAAGATCGATTCATTTCTTCAACTTCTAGTCAAGTATAAGTAACTTCTTCAATTTTGATTGTTATTTCTTTCTCTTGAATGGTTATAGTTGATGCATCTATAATATCTATTGAAGGGATATTTATTTAGACCTATTCCTAACTTGCATCTAGCCAATTATTAGTTTACTCAATAGTAGGCTAAGCTGAATGAATATTACTGTCCCTTTTCTAGCTCTTCTTTTATTTACTAGGTTTTGTACATGCTAATGTCAAGGGATGCCAAAATTGTTCCTTTTTAATTTATGGCTTTCTTTCCTTTGGAAGTGATAATTTCTCTACTACTTAATTCTCCTTGTACTAATTATTTTTCCTCCATCTCCTTGGTTATTTTTTAATATTAAAAAATAATAGTGGTAAAAAGAATTGGTTTTCTTGATAGGGGAAATTGTGGGAGTAACTATAATAGGCTACTTATATTGATGTAAAATTGGTTGTATGGTTGCAAATAGGATAATGGTGTGATAGAAAGGCTTGGTTATGAAGGCATGAAGACTTTAGTTACCTAAGGACTAAAGGGAGTTGGCTCAACTATATTTTCAAATAGAGTGGCACTTGGTTGCTCATTTGGTCTAACTACAGTAGCTCAGTGTATCCTTCTTTTCTTTATTAAAAGAGTTTCAATTTCACCATCCTCTTTTTCTTTCCTCTTTTTAGCTATATTTTTATTAAAAGATAAAGTGACTCCCTATTTCCTTAGTAATTTTACACATTCAACAAACCAATTTTCACTATTATCCAAAATATGTTGAGTGAGAGCCTTTACAAAAGTTTCCTCTTTCTTGAATGAGTTGGGATTAGGAATTGGTTCCTTAAATACTCCTGGTAGCTCATATGCACTATCTAGGACTACTATATCATATTTAACTAGTCAAGAACTTAATGGGTTCCAAGGGTTTTCATTTTTATGTGGCCAATCTACAAAAAAATGTCTTCCCGAAATCATGGTTATCACTACAATCAACCCAAAAGTATTCTAGGTAAGGAACACACTTCAATGGACAAGACACCAATTTCTTCAATCTGCTAAAAGGGCCAAGATTTGGTCATCCTTAAATGGATACAAATTATGCTTGTAAATTTATACCAGAGCCTTTGACATTTACCAAGCTAGAAGAAGCATACCATCTAATGGTGATAAAAAATTTCACTCCACATTCGTGCTTTGAATCCAAGAGCTTATATGATTCAACTAGCTACCTAGTTAGCTCCAACATGATGATTTTGTCAATGGGGTATCTAAGGAGCTTGTATGGACCATTAAGAAATCCTTCAAGTCATATGTATTAAATTTTTAGAATTGGGTAATACCAATCACCACATTTTTCCACTTAATTTATAGTATCAATTGATATAATCTCTTAGCCTTGTTCCCTTTAATAGTTCTCACTAGCCATATAGAGAAGACATGATTTACCCTTTTATAGTGCTTCGTGTATTCTTTAAATTCGAGTAGAGAGTAGTATTTGTAGACCAACACATGTCCTACCTTTAATCTCATCTTTCATTTTCTCTACAAGCTTAGGAAGGTGTTCTTGTTTGTCAATGCATAAATTAAATAAGAATTTGTGTAGAAACTTCTTATATTTTTAAAATAAGTTAATTGTTCGTGTAGGTTATTTTTGTTACTTCAAGCCAATCAACATATTGTGTCCATGAGAATCATAGTGATGTAGAATTAAATCCATGACACAAATGTGTAGTAGTACATAGTCTCGTTACTCTACACAATAGGGTGATGATATCACCAGCTTTTATTGGAAGATACTCTTGTAAAGAGTTTTTGGCAGCTTGTTGGTAGCCTTCGTATTATTACGTGTCCATCAAGAGTTCATGTTCTTCTTACATTTTTCAAGATCATCATTTATTTTTTCGTCAACCTCAATCTTTTTCATAGAGCCAATTTTGTTATTAAAGGGGATGTTGAAGATATTCTTGATGGAATCCATGGACAAATCTACCGCATATGCCTTTTTCTATCACCATCAATTTTCTTGTAGAAACGTGGCACTTCATGCACCCCATGACCAAGGACTATCTTTTCTCTAGACATGCTGTTTTCTACCAAAAATCTGCAAGGTCGACATGGTAGGATTTATAAGAAATGATAGGAGGATCCCCACGCGTCGAGGCTGACGTTTTTAATAGATATCTACTCCTATGAATGCTTCATCTTAAATCACCTAATTATTTTGACGTTTAAACGGCCTGATTTTGAAAGCAGATTGCTGCAAACGCAAACACGACTATCGAGGCTGACGTTTTTAATAGATATTTTCTCCTACGAATGCTTCATCTTAAATGACCGTCTAGTTATTTTGACGTTTAAACGGCCTGATTTTGAAAGAAGATTGCTGCAAACGCAAACACGACTATCCATAAAATATGATACTGGCCTAAATATGGAAGCAAATATTTGAATTTAAGGAATCTTATTGAACAGCTTGCACCGCACATTTCATTGTCAGATATTTCAATAGTGTTTATTTGTTCCCATCTCTTAAAGAATTTGGAGGAATGATTCGTTAGGTGGGTTAATTTTGTGATTATGCAGTGTTTATATATATAATTATATAAGATCTTTTTTTTAATGGAAGATGAAATGATGTTTTGTCTAAAGATTCAAGGTATTATTCATCATATAATTTATCATGACAATAAATACAAGTGAACTTTTTAAGATTTAATCAAAATTTTCGTAGAACAAAATAAATGTAAATAGTAACAAAAAGCAAAACACTGGTTACTACAAAAATATTTGATGACCTAAGTGTTGTGCTCATAGTGATTTGTTGATGATTCGAGTTGAATGTAGTTCCCTAATTTTGTAGCATAACCTTGTTGCATCCAATCTCTTTTTTGAAAATGATTCAAGGATTGCCTAATTTAAGGATTTGATGATAGTAGATGGAGGATTGAGACAACGGCAAAATGGAGGGCGAATATTCCATAAGAGGATATTTGAATTTAAATGTGAGATAGAGTTGGGATTTAATGCTAGTGTTCAGTAGATGGAGGGCTATAATAGAATAGACTAGATGCATGGTTGGGATTAGAAGTTAGCTTGAATTTAGATTGAAGGTAGTTGGAGTTGGGTGGTTAGGGTTGGTTTGGTTGACTTGATGGCTACCTAATTGAATGTTGATTTTAGTTTGGATTTGTGGCTTGTATTTATTTTTATTTTAAATTAAGGATGTGACATGATTATCCCATTAATAGGGCATTGACTAGGATTTAGGGTTTTAGGAAAACTAATCAAATAATTAGATTATTTAATCAATTAGTATACATAGATTTAAGATGTTAGTTTAATTAAATAAATATGACTCATTTAACCAATTGGATGGTGAAGGGAATGTAAGAGGATAAGTCCTAATAAATTAAATAAATATATTGGAATCCTTTGTACATAGTTCACATATGTACATTGAAGTCTAAAAAATAAACTAAAAAATGCATAAAGAAATAGAAGTATTGTTAACATGAATCTTTGCAACATGAAGTTGTCATTCGTGTTTTCCTTCCCTATATCTTTTTGGCTATGGCAAGCATCCTACACTGAGTTTCTAGCTGCATTAATGTTTCATATACTTCTTCTGGAGTGTTGGGTGCTAGATTCATCTTGAGAGCCTTTTGAGCACATATTAGAGCACTAGCAACTAATGTGAACTTCGATTTCACCAAGTCTTTGATGTTCCCAAATTGCTTGATAATATTTTCTTTTTGTCCTTGCAATTGGAAATACTTCTCATCCAAGTCATCAATCATTGATCTTATGCTTCCATCTAGGTCTTGTGCATGATCATATGCACTAGAAGCTCTCTCCATCTGGGACTCAATTAAGTCCATTTCATCCTTAATGCTTTTTGTGGCTCCAGGCGACTTCATACAAAATTGAAACAAGTTCTTCACTTCTTTCACACAATATTGTGCACCCTTGAGGTTTTCTTGAAATTTATTTTGTGTAATTACACACTTCTCAGTAATCTTCAACATCTTGTCATTTATCTTCTTTTCAACCTTATTTTCAACTTTTCCCTTAAGACCAACAACATATTCATTAAAAGAATCAATTAATAATTTCAAATTCTCCAATACTAGAAAGTGAAGTGCCAATGTTTGCACCAAGTATGACCTCTTGAAGAGCCTTTATAGCTTCATCCATTAGATCTCCACTCTTTTTATGGGTCTCTATAATCTCCTTCCAGGAACATGCACAGAATACATCTCCGAACTGAAGCTTTTGGAGGGGGGAATTTTTTCAAGACCCACATTCCCCTGTTGCATCTAGGTAATTGTAGCAATTGGATTGATAAAATAGGCTAGAAATTGAGTTGCATTATTAGTAATTTCTTCAATGAATCTCTAGAGGTTCCAAAATATTCACTAGTAATATCCATACTCTCCACAGTCTTTTCTTTCAAATCCTTTTACATCTTACCAGAGCTCACTTATCTCTCTACTTCAATCTTTGCATCTTTGAATGCATCTTCATTCTTTTCCTCATCTTCCTTCTTATTTTCCTAGTCATATGTCTTCTTTGCATCACCATTCTCCTTTTCACCATTCTTAGTTACATTATCTTCAATAGACTGTTCTGTGTTATACAAAGGAGTAACTATCTCTAGTTTTCCTTGTATAATCTCAACATTTTCTTTACATACCGAAGGACGAGTATCCTCGTTTGTAATGTTTTCTTCGATCACTACTTCCTCAACATTCTTTTATGTCATTTCTTCCACTTTCAGAGGTGTATTATCTTGTGCATCTTCTTCATTTGCCTCATGCTCATGTTGACCATCATTCATCTACACACTACCTTCAATATTTTTTTCTAGAGCAAGTGTCTCCACATTCACTTATTCTTTGCTCTTTTGGGTCATTCCCAACTTCTATGCCATCTCTTTAGCTTTTTCAACACTCTCCTTCTCAAGTCTTTCAAGATCATTTTGATCCCTTCCTATAAGGGTTCTCACCCTCTGCTTATTTTTTAGTTCCTTATTGAATACTATAGACAAAGTTTCTATGTTTTCCTCAAAGAGAGGAACACTTATCTTTTTTAGTGCATAGTCTATTATCATTTCCTCTTCATGTATAGCTTCTCTTTCTTTCAAAACATTACATATATCTACAAGTATTTTTTTTCTTTATGTTTCACATGTAAGCCTCAAGAACAACAATATACTTAATGATAGCTTCTACAATGGTGGCCTTATCCACCTCATGTTCTTCATTATATAGGGTTACAGTTTCTACTAACATCTCATTTTGCACTATGTCTACTGAAACCCGCTCTCAACCACATAAAGTATTCTTACCTATATTCTTCTTTTGTTTTCGAAGGTAATGTCTTCTCTCAAATTATTTATACTTTCTTTCTCTTTCCAATGACACCTTCTCAATGGTGGCATTCTTCTTTCCTTTTCCTCCTGGGATCATTACTTCTAACTTCCCTTTTCCTTCCTCTATTTCTCTTTCTTCAATCAGATGTACTCAAGTGATATAAAATTTCTTTATTTTGACACTTTCTTCACCTTGTGAAGCTTCACCTTTCCTTTTGTGGACCAATTTTGGTCCTTCTTCCTCTTCTTCTTCTTCATCCTCTTCAACATTTACACTTGTGAATTTTTCTCTCACAACCTTATGTTTTTCTCTCTTCTTGGCAGGGGTTGAGGGTGGTTTTATTGTAGTTGATTTCTTCCTTTTAGGCCTTGTACTCCACAATCGAAGGGAACCTATCCTTTACCAAATGAATTTTAGTTGTTTTCCTTTTCTCACCACTAAGGGGCTTAGTATTGGAGGAATTTTGGGAACAGTAGAGTGGTAGCCAAGTCTCCACCAAACCCTGAAGTTTAATGAGCTTCCTATACCTCAGCCCTCCTTTGATCTTGCTTGCTCCTAGTTCTCCTCTTCTGCAGCCTATGTCCCTCTGCAAGCTAAAACTGTTCCTTAACCCATCTTTTTCAATCTCTTTATTATTAGCCTTTCCCAATCTGTTATGCACCTCCAGATTTTCTCTGCTATCTTCCTTTCTTTATGGTGTCCCAGCTTGTTAAGCATAAAACCAAAATAATAATAATTTTTTGTTTGGTACAATCTGGCTATCCCATTATTGGGGACCACTGGTTCTTGGTTCCAACTCCTCAGGATGATGCATTCAACTGTTGATACTCATGAACATGGTTTCTATCCTTTTATTTTTCAAACCATATTAGTATTTATTTTTCTCTTTCATGCATCCCTCTATGAAAGCATGTAAATAAGGATTTCCATGTGTCTTTTTTGCCTTTTGTACCCAAGGACCTCCCAAAAAACTTCTCAATTTGATGTAATAGGTCTCCTTTTAAACCATACAACACCCTTGGCAATTCTGCCCAGCCTCTTCTAAGAAGTAGAAAAGCACAACCAATTAGGTACCCACTTAAATGTAGACATAAGTTGAGTCCTTCCTTTGGTCTTCCAAGTAAATTTTCCCATTGCTTTTTTCAAACCTCACACAAAGGACTGGCAGACCTTTTCACCATTTATAGGGTAATGTTTCATTGCCACTGGAAAATACAACATCTCTTTGTCGGTGAAGTAAATCTTGTAACCTATCATCATGGCAACATATTTCACAACTTTATTTCTTATTGTATTCATTGTAAAGGCCCTCTTTTCATATGTAGTATCAGTTAATTCTATGACCACTTCATTTTTCACTATCGAGATGGGTCCAATGGAGCACAAAATTGTAACTTATCTAATCACATCCTTTGTGATTAACCCAGTGTCGGCACTTAGGAAAATTGCATGAATTTTCTGTTTCTAATTCTAAACCCCATTTATCATAAAAAAAAAAATTGGGAATCCATTCCACACATCCAATTTCTTTGTTGTTAGGTTTATATTTTGGTTTCAAGGAAAAGTTATCTTCAATAAGTTCATTCGCCCATACCTCTCCTAGCTTATAATGGTTATGCTCTTCCAATTTGCAGTGCATGTAAATCCTTATGTCTTTTTGTATGAAACACACCATATGGAACCTAAGAAAATGTGCCTAAGGGGTCGATCTCTGGTGATTTAACAAAATGTTTCTTAAACTTAGGTCGTGGTCTATCACTAACTTCAATAACCCTCAATGTACCCATTTCAAAAATGAATTCAAATTTCTTTCAACAAATGTCTCTACAAAACTAGGTCAAAAAAAGATTTGTAAATACCTTTTCCTTCACTTTTTTGATTAGGTTTTGAATGCACCATATCACAAATCACCTCGATCGCTTCAAATATTTTATTTGTTTCTCCCCTTCTTCTCAATGCTTTTTGTGAATGAATTTGTCTAAGTGAAGTCACTTTATAACCCTTTATAAGTGACCTAATTTTGCATTGAATGCTTCAAACAATAAAGATGGATAACTCTTCATTGTGTGTATAGTTACCTTCAAATGCTCTGCAATCTCCCATATTTCAACATTTTCTACCAAAAAATTCTCCCAAAGATCAAGCATATCAATCTACACCACATATCCTTGTGTTGAAGCATCAACACTATTTTCTTTGGTAGGGATGAAATTTTTACATTAAATCTACCCTTCAGCCAAAGCTCTCAACTTAGTTTTCAGAGGAAACATCTACACCAGATGCTAGTAAAGATTCATCCTTAAACTCGATCTCTTCCTTCTTTCTCCAAATATTATCCATCTCCTTTGTTTCTCCTAGATCAATCTTTTGTATTGGTTCATTCTTCTTTACCAAATTATCCTTCTTCATATTTCAACTTTTGCAAAACTTAGAAATGTGTCTAGGACTATTACAATTCTAGAATATGACATTCTCTTAAAACCAATATTATTCCATTCATTCTATGTATGAATTGATTAAATTTATGCCCAAATATATAACATGTATAATAGTAGCCATTAAAATATTGAACCACTCTATCATTGTTATAGCCATTCATCATTTGACTTTTTTCTTACCTACTCAATTCTAAGCACCAAAAATTTTGCAGCCTAAAATATTTGACATGGGTGGGAATATTCTAATTCATTTTTCTTTCTACATTCCATAGCCTTATGTTGGAAATTCTGGTTTCGTGAATTAAAAACCATTAAAATATGGGTACCTTGCATTTGATTGTTTGATTTCTGGATGCCTTCAGCCAGCATTCCTTTTGATTCTGATTTTCAGCACTATTCATTTATGCCTTGGCTGCATTCAAGTTTTGTCCTTCAAATTCTCTTTTCAACTCAAACTCTTGCTATTTATCTTTTATTTTGTAATAATTCACTAAGATCTGTAAACTCATCCTGACACCATTCTCTCACGACTTCTTACTCTTTATCTAGGGACCTAATCTAATTCAGACAACTTCTGAAACCAAGCTGGTAAGATTCTTCCCCAACTTTATTTTCACCACAGACCTCAGCTATTCTTCAACTCTTTTATTTGACTTGTAACTCCCAAGGAAGGTGTGTCTCACATTTTCTTCTTCAACTCCTGTTAGCGAACTCCTTTATGCCATTCTCAAATTTCTTGATTTTCCTTAATTCTTTAAATTTGACTACATTTTATTTTAAATATCTATTTTAAACTTTAGTTCTTTCAAGATCTTTAAGAGCAACTATGAGTTCTCCATTCATATCAAATATTCAATCTTCTTTTGTAGATTGAACAATGGGAATCTCTTCTAAATCAGTGGGTAATCTTCTAACAGCTATGTGTTCAACCTCCAAGATCTTCCCCAAGTGGTTAAGCTTTTTACAAGGAACCAAGCTCTAATACCAATTGTTGAACACCCAGAATATTGAGAGGGGGGTGAATTAGTATTGCTTTAAACCACTTAAATATTTAAGCACCCAACACTTATAGCATATTCAATTGTAGTAATGAAAGAAAGCATCAAAACCTCCAAAAACATCATATAACATATGAACATTAGGATTTTCACATGGAAAAACTAAAATGGAAAAAACCACAATGAGGATTAGCTCACAATATATTATAACCGGTTAAAGTATATTACATAAGTTCTCACTACAGGTGGACTCACTATCCAAGAGGACTCACTACCCACTGAGAAAAGAAAAGAGATAAAATAGATTGTGGAACATAGTCAACTATTGAACTATTGAAAAATACATCTACAATATGTTGGAATACAATTCCATTAAGGCTTAGAATATAGACTCAAAACTCTTCAAACTAACCTTACTTAATTCTCTTCTCTACTCTACATTCACACTAACTTTGCACAATTCACATTCACTTACCTATTTCACATGTCATCTTCATCAAAATACCAAATAAGATCTAACTTATATATCCACTTCACTCATAACATCAATTAGGTCATCCTAATTAGATGTATCATTTAAAATATACAAAATAGGACTTGTTGACTCAAAATCATTCCACACATGTTTCACAAAAAGACTCAAATCATTAAACACTTTGAAATAGGTTGGCATGGACCTATAATAGATCCCACATAGCTCCACAATTCTTATTTAAGCTTCACATACCTTCAAACTTATTAGGTTGGCACTGTAGAGGACCTAAAACAAAAATTCTCCAACTATATACTCATATTCGAACACGTGTACCTCAAAGCATCAAGCCAACTGGAATACAAACTCATCTAACTTCTATCAACATATCCATAGGTCCACAAAGCCAAAAACTAATCCACAAAGAAGTGTTGATTCTCAAACTCATATGCATAAAACTGAAAAACACCTATAACTGTCAAGCTAAACTTTTGTGACCCATAACTTTCACACCAAAAGAAAAAATGAGATGAAACTATGGAATTAGATGCTTATATCAACCACAAACATTATACTAGAATCGTAGAGAAAAACACTAAATAACAGATCAATTCAGACCCAAAAATTGGATTCTTTATACATAGAAACACAAGTATAAACACTTAATGTCTACCACTGCAATTAATGTGGCATATGAGATGGTTGAAAAAGGAATGGACTATGATATTTCTAAGTTTCTAAGATGACAATTAATGGAAAACTTGAGTTTGACCAAAGAGAAGAAATATGAATTTAAATATGGTACTTTGGTTGTATTTTTACTATTTGATTTCTTGAAGGAGCTTCTTGAGACAGATGGTATAACCTGGTTGAAAGGAAGACCAATTGCACATCAAATTAAAGAATTCATGAGTCTTTGTGACATAAATTCTCAAGGTGAGGCTATTACAACCTTCTTTTCAATCTTGCAAAAGAATATACAAGCTAGATATAGAATCCCAAGGAATCTAGTAAAGAAATATGAGAATGAAAACATTTCTTGTGTCAACAAACCTAATAGGACTATTGCAATTTTTTGTGGTTCCCTACATTAAATTTCAAAGAAATTAAGTTTTGTTGGTTATTTGTAGGCTAGGGTTTCATGTTTCATTCATTAGGGTTCACCCAAGGGCTAAAACCCTCTTAAAACCTGTAATACCCCTCTATTCCAGACACTACTAATAGGTATTATGACATTGAACCCTAGTTTAGTGATGAAATTAATTATAGTCCTACTTAATTATTAAGGTGTGTCTTTTGTTCTAGGAGTGTGATACTTTGATGTTGTATGTTATTTATGTGGTGTTATTCATGATAGAGATTAGAACATAGTGTGTAGTATGATTATGATGCGTGTTGCTATTAGATATGTTCATTTCCCATATATATATATATATATATATACTGTGAATGCATCTTTGATGATGCCTTCAGCGCATCAAAAGTGACCTTTCTGTATGGTAATGAGGGATGATTTCATGTCACCTCTTTGTAGAGACAATACAATCATGATTCTCCTTCACTCAAATGTGGTGAGTGTGGGTTAGTATATTCCCATAAGTATATATGTACATGCCTTGGTTTGCATGCAAGATACTAGGCATTGACTCCACCTCCATCTCACAGGCCTGCCTGTAAAAATAACCTAATGGTGGTATGTGATATAATAGGACTAAAATGGTATCATAGCCTTGAACCATAAGTGTGAGTTGTGTTGAGTTTCATAGCTTTGGACCAATATGTATGTATTATTTGAGTGTCTTCATGTGATGATTCTTCTAGTGCTTATTGCTCATGCTTTGGATCCTATATTTCAAGAGAATATTATGTATTGGATTATCATAGTCACATATGAGTTTTGGATTTCTCCTATTTGGAGGATAATGTATTAAGATGAAATGTAATAGGAAATTAATGATGATAGTTAGTTATCTAGGATTGTTTGATTATGTTCCTTTCATGTGCTCTTGTGGTATTGATATCTTCTCATTTGAATGGATATTATTCTTAGGCACTTGAGTTGGTTAAGGAATGAACTTTAGATCCTAAATATTGAATGGGATGTATGCTTTATAAGATATGATTCTTAAAGGATGTTTCACTCTCATGAATTAGGATAAGCATTTATGGAAAAAGTAATAATTGGGATGAGTAAATGGTTAATTTCTATAGGAAAATTATTTGTGAGGAATGTCTTAGCTATATTTCTTATTGGTGCATGTTATAAAAGAATGATGATGTATCTTGTTGAGTAATAGAAAACTATGTTAAGGAAATATGTAGTGATGCATACCATATTGATCTTCACCTTGGAATTATTCTTCTTGCATTCTTCATGTCTAGGTTGGTATCATCATTATTCCTTATAGTAAGTGTAGTAAGGAAATGTGATGTGATTAATTGGTGGTGGTATGTTGTTACTAATTCATGTATGGATAATGTCATTTATGTATATTTTTTTTCTATGTCATACTACACAATGGTGTTAACAAACTTATCTTAGAGTGAATGTAACATTGTACTTTGATGTAATGAAAAGGGGTATTTGGTTAGTGCTTTATGGAGTGGGAGTTAGTATAGGATGATAAATGAATAAATGTTATCTTACTCTTTATTAAGATAATCTAGGAGTGTATCATGATGTACCTAAGTCCTAGAAAAGTAACTATAATATGTTCATTTCATTTAGTAACTATGTAAAGATTATGCTATTGTACTTAAATGTTAAATGTTTAACTATCCTTATCTAGTAGACTAAAAGGGAAAATAAATGTAACACTTTCTTCTGATGGATGTTGTTAGTAACAACATTGGGGAACCTAGGAGGACTTAGGACTAGAATGTAAATGATAAGTTATATTATCTCCTTCTACTTCTTTATGAGTTATCACTGGTTTACTTCATTATGAATGATATTAGCAACTTTAGATTGTATGTTCATTGGAAAGTTAATCATTATGCTGAGTAACATTAGTTAATGATAATAATGGTTCTTAAAAATGTTAATGGTATTTTTAAAATTAAAAAAATTCCATGTCTTTTGCATTCTTTTTTCTTTGTTGTCCTCTAGGTTCCCTAGCGGGGCATTACATCTAGTATTAGAGCCCAAGTTCTAACACAAGGTACTTTGGTTTCACATGAGCTCATTAGGTTGTCCTTATTGTTTGTACTCTTATGGGTGTATTATTTTCTTTGTTTTCCTTGACTATACTAAGTGGTTCATGCTTATGGAAAGTATGTAGACCCTAGAGGTAGATAAGATATGCTCTACCTAGTTGCATTTCCCTTTTAAGTGATGCCTTCCTTTTTAATAACTTGTGACGTTTCTTTCTCTCTCTCTCTCTATTCTTCTTGTTATAGATAATGTTTGTAAATCCTTGTGAATGCAAATTATCTTCATAAAATTTGTACTAAATGAATGCTAGAGATATGACTAAATAGTTGTTAATTATGTTAGGAATGAATATGAGATATCCTACCTTAATTATGTTAGTATGTATCTATGACATGGTGTAGTGTGGGGTTTAACAACTCTCTTGTATAAAAGATAAATGTGATTTCTATTTTGAGTAGTGAAATATGGATTTGCATTAGGTGTATTGCAATTTTATTTAGTATAGATCAAGGTGTTCAAGATTTAAAAGCTTGTTGATGTCATCATTGTATAGGAATGGAAATTTTTTTTGCTTTCTCTCTCTTCCTTGCTATGAAATGAAGGTAATCTAGAAGATTCTTAGTAAGAGTAATTAGTTTCGATCATTAAGCATAAATCTCATAATTTTGCATTGGTAAAAGGAATGTGAGTTAGGATAAGTCTTTGGGTGAAAAACTTCATTTGAATTATGTATAGTTGCATAAGTAGACATTGTTAGATTATCTTAGGAATGTCATAGTAATTAATTCCAAATGTCCTATTTAATGCAATGGTAGTGGTTTAATATAATTGATGCATGGAAGGTAACAATTTTGTATTAAGCTATCCTCTCATGATCTTGTGTAATTTCCATGATACTAATTCATGGAAA
>VDFB02212270.1:0-15708 GCA_007258455.2 Sequoia sempervirens | reverse complement strand
TTATCTAAATATTGCTTGTGGGTTTGACAATGGCACCAAGAGTCGGTATCACCAGTTAAATTAAATCAAATGAAGCGACAAACTCTAGCGTCGAGATAAACTCTGCCAGGTCTGCAAAAATATCGATCCGCCGGAGCACAGTGTCGATCTTCTCGACAAATACATAATCCCTCTAAAGCACAGCCAGCCATCATATTCTTTTCGCCGGCATTTTGTTCTTGCAGAATTTGGTCGGTCCAGTCACTAGAAAACAAGCCATCCGGATCGTACTTTCTCATAGCCTGTAAAAACATGTCCAAGTGTGGGTACTTGGTAGCGGCCGCATGGAAGGCAATTTTTCTGTTTTTGGCCTAGTGTGGGCGCGCCCCGTGCTTGAAGAAAGCCATCTGCTCAATCTCCTCCCATATGTCTTCGTTAAGCCTCGGACTTGATGCGCTATCCGCGCGGAAGTAATTGAAGTCGATTACCACAGAATCCTCCGGCTGCCCCAAATAGGCGGCGGATCCTCTGATAAAGCGTATCAGAAACCCGTTGTAAAGCTCTATTCCGCACAGCGATTGGGGGTCCATGTCCCGCAACGTTTTCACGTCCGAAATGAAGGCCTTGATTTTGGAGAGGCTGAAAATGGCGGTGGTCTCGTAGAAGGAAAGGCCCTTGAATCGGGGGTCCCAAGGGCACGCCTTTACCAGATCGGCAGATGACGATTTATAGCAGGAGCCCGACGTCTGCATTTTGTTCTGGTAGCCCACCACTGGGTAGTTCGTGAAAAGCAAATCGTTGTTCTTCAGTCCGTTTGCCAGTGCGAGCTTCGAGTCGACGATGAGTTTGGCCTCTCTGCATTTTCCTGCGCTGTTCTTTGCCTTCTCCAACGCCTTCTCTGCATTCACATACGACTAATTTCATGTAACCAGGGGCCTCGTTAAGACAAGGGCACAGGAATGAAATAAGTAAATACCAGTGGATCTCAGCGCTGCGGAGATGAGAATTGCGGTGGAGCGAAAGCCGATGAAGTCGTTCACGCCGTCGCCGTCGGCTGCGACGGCGGCACGGTTGTCCCTCTTGTACACCACCCGCTGCTGATATGGATACCACGTCATATCCCCAAATTCGTGCGTGGCTGCAAATGGCAGAATCTGCTCCCCCAAGTCGTCATCCGCCTTCACCTCGTTGGTCACATTGCGCTTCATCTGCGGCTCCACGCTCACCGTCACCTGCACCCATTTTCCATTGCACATTACAAAACAATTTGCAACAAGAAAGCAAAGTAATGAGCTATACAAGCAGTGGGAATAGATTATCTACCATGAAAAAGTCTAAGTATATAGATATTTTGTCATAGGTAACATATAGTGTGAGATTTGAGTTTGAAACAATTGCAAATTACTGTTCAATGAACAAGTTTCAGCTGCCCTTGAATGGTAGATCAGCTGTCATTTAATGGTAAAAGTTTTCAAAAATCAGATAAATAATGATTTGAAAACTGTATGGGAACATTCTATTTTCATTGGCAGTGTTTTTTGTTAGTTTGATGGCAACTTTCTCTTTTCATTTGCATTGCTTTATGTTTTAAATTTGTATGCAAATATTTATAATCAGATAATACTAGACTTTGTCAAGCATATCCATGTACAAACATAACTTCCTTTAAGTGCAAGTGCTAGTTTAAGATCTATTTAAAGAGAATAAGATTGAAAAATAGAATAATTTATCATCAAATCATTATATAACAATTTAACATTTTTGAAAATTAAAAAACAAAATCTGCTTTTCTTAAACTATCTTTAACTTCATAAATGTCTATTCTATTCTTTTCTATACTGAAAGACCCAGAGACATGTTCTTGGTGCACTATATAGTCTGTAGTTGTATAATTCCAATATTTGTTTAAGTTTATATATAAATTATTGAGAAAGAAAATGGAAAGCCACGGCATGTTATACAGTGTACTAACCTTTGTGATGACTCCAAGGAGTCCTAGAGACACTTCGGCTGCATTTAGGTCGGGGTCTCCTTGGTTAAGCGTGACTACTTTTGCATATCCTTGCTGTGGAAGCGCAGGAAAGACCAAGCGGAGTGAGAGAACGTAGTCGTGCAGAGCACTGCCACGGCCCCAAAGGGAGCTCCCGTGGGAGCCCGTGCTCAGAAGGCCGCCCAAGCTGACGCCCTCCCAATACGGCGCAGCTGTCAAGGCCACTCCATACGCGGCCGCCGCCTCAATAACGTCTCTCAACCCGACTCCGCTGTCGGCAGTTACGGTCATCGCGGCTTTGTCCACCACAATTTCTTTTTTGTAATTCTTTGTGCTGATGAGAATCCCGGTGCCGTCACCGGATCCGGGGCAGACTAATTTGGGGATTGAGTGGGAAAAGCCACTGACGACCTTCATCTTGAGTTTGTTCTTGACGGCGTAGGCAACCGCGCTTAAAACCTCGTCTTCCGTGGAAGGGAAAAAAGTCATGGAGACATTACAGGGTATTCGGTCGCCCCAAATGCCATAGGCGTTCGAAACACTGCAAAAGGAGTTACCTTCTCTGCATTTGATGGGCGAGGCGGGTGCACGGCAGCTTCCACCATTCAGAAACACTGCCCAGATGCAACACAGGAGCAGAAGAAATATTTGGGGCATTTTGCTTGTCGACCGAAGCGGCGCCGCGGGTGTAAACATGTAAAAAGAAGCCTTTTTATGCAATTGTTCGGTCAGTGGGTCGGCGTTCGCTTCAAAGTGAAGCGAAATTATCCACGCGGAAAAGTGGAGAGAAAACAAAATTTGTGTCTACACAGACGTTTTAACTAGTTCCAAAACTGGGTATTAAACAAAATTTGTGTAAACACAGACGCTTACACTAGTTCCAAAACTGGGTATTCAACAAAATTTGTGTAAACACAGACATTATCCTGCTCAAATCTTACTATAGAAGATCAGATAATTTGAAGGATAGTAGCTGTCATTGTGGAATTTGCCGCAAATGTGGCCCCTCTTTGTCAGATTTCTGCTTCTCGCGCTAGATGAATCACCGAGAGATCCATTTTTCTAGAATATATTTGTTATTAAATTAGTATATTTATATTTTAAAAAAATTATGTGAAAGAGTGAGGGATATCATTATAGAGGTGTTTATTTTATTTGTCTTATTCAATTTAAGTTAAATTAAATAACTATGAGAAGAAACAATTAGTGAGGAATATATTTGTTATTAAATTAATATATTTATATTTTAAACAAATTATGTGAAAGAGTGAGGGATATCATTATAGAGGTGTTTATTTTATTTGTTTGATTCAATATAAGTTAAATTAAGTAACTAGCCAGAAGAAGCAATTAGTGAGGAATATATTTGTTATTAAATTAGCATATTTATATTTTAAAAAATTTATGTGAAAGAGTGAGGGATATCATTATAGAGGTGTTTATTTTATTTGTCTTATTCAATTTAAATTAAATTAAATAATTAGGAGAAGAAACTATTAGTGAGGAATATATTTGTTATTAAATTAGTATATTTATATTTTAAACAAATTATGTGAAAGAGTGAGGGATATCATTATAGAGGTGTTTATTTTATTGTCTTTTATTCAATTTAAGTTAAATTAAATAACAAGTGAAATGGCATTCTAGTAATAGTTGTAATTATAAATATATTATGAGATATGATTGTATAATAATTTTTTTTAATGTGTATCCATAGCTAATAGATTAAAACAACTTTAAAGTTAGAAAAAATTATATTATGAGACATAATTGTATAATCTTTTAATGTGTGTCCATAACTAATAGATTAAAACAAATTTAAAGCTAAAAACAAAGTGGTGTTACAAAAACATAGTTAAAAAAGTTGTGGTTTTTTGTTGTGCTAGAGTTTTTTGCTTTTGATTTTTGTTGTTGTGCTGCCACTTAGAGTCATGCCTCTCAGTGTAATATTAACTAGTATATATATATATATATCTCTTCAAGATAATCTATATAAAATACGTCGAAAGATATCAAGTCATTTATTTTTTCAATTAGCAAACTTCAAATATATAAAAACTTATTGTATCACTTATTAGATGAAAAAAATATATATTGTAATTAAACAATGAAAATAGAATTTTGTTTCACTTTTTAAATAATTGAAAAAATAAATAAAAAATCATGTGCACTTTTTAAATAATTGAAAAAAATAATAAAAAATCATTGCACATGAAAATACAAAGTAGTTTTTTTTGTTTTTCTTTCACAGATTTGCTAACCTATATGGCGTGTTGTCATTGTAGAGTTATGTATATCGACGTAATAACTAGCACTTGCACCTAAAGGTTCAAGGATTACATCGATAGAAAACTATATGTATTTTAATATGCTATAGAGTATGTGTTTGTGCATGGGTGTGTATGGATGTCATATGTTGCAAATTCTAGTTGTATATGGCTAGATTAAACAATTAATAATAAGTGCTAAGTAATGGAATAAAATAAATTTAGACAAATCTAGATTTTTTCCTTAAATAAATTAAGTATTATCTAATTTTGAAATATTTGCATACAAATTTAAAACATAAAGAAATGCAAATGAAAAAAGAAAGTTGCCATCAAATTGACAAAAAATATTGCAAATGGAAATAGAATATTGCCATATAGTTAAAAAAATAATATTTATCTGAATTTTATGTGATAAGTGAGATTATGGAGGCTTTTACCATTAAACAGAAGTTGATTTACCATTAAATGGTAGCTAAAAATTGTTTTTTGATGACTCAACATGGTTTACAAGTGTGAGACTTGTTTGAGGCTCAAATCTCATACTATAAGTAGCCTATTGGCTAATTATTTTATATAATAAAAGTAAATGACATTATTGTAATACTAGGGTGATCCCACAATACTAGTTTACAATTTTTGGCCAAATTGGACACTAAAATATTTTTTTCTAACTAAATCTTCACTTTCGGGCACCTATAGCGCTAAACCGTGAAGAATTTGAAGATGATGCAAAGTAATGATTTGTCACATTTTGTCTGTAGATTCTAATTTTTTTTTTTTCAAAATTTTTGGAATCAGATTGCACTTCTTTTTCCATCTCCTTTGAAAACTAGTTTTTTTCAGTAAACAATATTTTTAAGGAGTGGCACTCACCGTATAATGCATAACTTTTTTTCCCATGAAGGATAAAATTCTAATTCTTTCGAATATAGATTTGTAACTACAATATCTAGTGCTTCCAATTGGTTAGATAGTTTTTTATTGAATTTTTTTCCTTAATCAAGTTTCAAAGTCAAACCAATTACAATTTGAACATAGGCAAAACCATATAATGCATAACTTTTTGTATGTATCGAAATTCAATTTTTTTTTGTTGGATCAAGGACTTCAATATCTGGTGCACTCATATTTTTCAAAAAAAAATTATAATCTTCTATTTTTTCACATGTGCAAAACAGAGAGCTTGATTTTTAGTGAAAACCCTATGTTTAATAAAACTAAAAAAACCAAATACATAATAAAACCAAAACATACTAAAATTATATTCGTTGGATAGCTCATTCTGAGGACTACCATCATCCAGTTGGGTATGTGAAGTCTCCTCCATTTTCATCCTCAACCCGAGCTTGAAGCACAAAATTTTGGACTTTTTTGGTGCCAGAGGGTGAGAAGGTGGGAAAAGGGGGGTTTGCTCGAACCAGGGTTCATTCGAACCCCCTTTCAAAAATTGTTTTCTTTGTATTTTTTAGCGGGAATGGTGGGATCTAGCATTTAATTGGTTCACTCAAACCAGGGTTCATTCGAACCCTTTTTTTGGTTTGCTCGAACCAAATGGTTCATTCGAACCCCAAAAACCAAAATTTTTTGCATGGGGTCATTTTTTACACCTTTTCCTTCCTCACTCGAATTGTAAACCACTTTTGTGGGTTTACCCACTAAGTTTTGGATTTTTTGTGTTTTGGATGTAAGACGATTAGATTGTCTTTAATATGTTGATTGGTGTTTAAGTTGATGTATTTTATATTAAAGTTAGTAAATAATTTTATTTTACTTGTATTTCATTTCTATAAATTGTAAGAGTTTAGAATCACCAGCTTATTTTGGTTCAAATTTGTGAGTGAAAATTTGACAACACTTTCATACACACAATTTTGAACCCTAAACTTTTTATTTATCTATTTTAAATTGGGTCTTTATCTACCTTACAAATAGTTATGGGTTAACTAAATCACAAATTTTATTTTAAAATGCATGCTAAGATGTCGTATTTAAGTACTAACCTAGTTCATTTGAATCATCTAGGATTTCATTCACCATAAGAGAAGAAAAAGTGTTACACTAGCATCCTAAGACCATAGTGCATGGATTCCTATTGTCTTTAATATTTGTTCCTTGTTGAATCAACCTACTTAAGGGCTTGACCAAGGGATAGCATTTTTAGACACTATATACTAGTTGTTGAAGGTCACAAACACACAGACAAATAAGTTCTAATGGCCCCTTCAAAAATTTCATATATGTGACTCTAGGTTTAGTTCCACGCATAGGTTCAATTTTGTACTCATGGAAGTTCAAACTAGACAATCATATATAGTCATTTATCTAGCTACACAACAATAATCTTGAGTAGACCTTTATTTTTTAATAAATTGGAAACTTACTTTACAATTGTGATGTTGGAAAAGTGAAACCCTAGGGCTTACTTACCTGAAAAGTCACCTTTCTGGAGAATAACATTGCTCGGGAATAAAGGATGAGAAAGGACATGAGATTAGCTAAAAATCTAATAGGTGAGTCAACCAATCCTTGCTTAGGGATTCCCCTTTTTTGTCTGTGTGGTAGATGTATGTGCTTTGGAAATGAAATTATGATGAAATGCAATGATGTAACCAGCTAATTATGAAAATACATTGTTCTGCTATGAATACAGTTAATCTCGAAGTTGGTAGAAAAATTTAATGACCATAAAAAAATAAAGCAAACATTTGTACACATGTGATTTGAATTTGGGCTTGATTTGGCTAGAAAAGGGTGCTCAAGGCACTCTAGACTAGAGATCTAAAACTAAAATTTGCTTTCATAGTCCTTAGGTCCCCAGTCTAAGGCTTCTTATTTTTGGATCTCACTATTAGATCTTTGTTTGTTACTAAGATAAATGATTTTTTGTATCTTGTCAAGTTGTAGGGCTTGAATGCATGAACAAGAAAATAGTCCTCAATCTTCCTCCAATCTTCTTCAAATTTGTAACCTACACATTCAAAGAGAGAGGAAGGGTTGTGCCATATAGGGTTTTGCCTCAATCAAACCCTGTGTTGGTATTTCTACCTCCACAATGGAAAAATTGATGAAAGAGAGCTTATCCTTTTGAGGGATCATAGAGGTTAAATGATAATAGAGTAATGAATCAACAATTAGTTGTAACTCACCACTCAAATCTAATATCCTTGAAGGATTGAAGTCGTGCACATCACCTCAAGGCTTGATTGTAATTTGGCTTGACTTGATTTTAAGATAGTTCTATAAATATTAGTACTCACAAACAAAATATATGCATAAACATGAACAAACTTGCATAGAACTTGACATTATGCTTTCATGATGAAATATTGCAATAATCTTGTAAATTCTACTCTTGACTGCTCTTGACTTGATCTTGAAATATAATAATTTCTCATTTACTCTCCTCTTCTTCCTCATTCATTAAAATTGTGAAAATACTATGTATTTATATGCAATTAATCTAATTTCCCACTAATTAAATATCGATAGCCAATATTTAAGATTTAACATTCAAATAATAAATTGTCAGCCCTAACATATTAAAATTTGAGGTCATTTTAAGGGGACAAGGGCACCAAGGGCACTCTTGTCCAAACCCACTTTTTCGGGATTTGGAGTGCCAAGGGAAAAATATTAAATGCCTACTTTAGTTTTTCACATTTAATTTCTTGATAAATGATTAGATGGGTGATGGAATGCATAAGTGAGGAAATTAGATGTACAATTAGGTCCAAGCACATAGGAGGGAGAAAAATATATTGTGAAATTATCAAGGGTGACAATTTACAACACTACATTTAGCCCACTTTAGTGAGAGTATGTTCAAACTTATGCTCAGACTCACACTAAAGTAGAAATATGTCAAGAGGGATTTAAATATCCAAATGTTGAGGAGATAGGATGGAAATGAATCTAGGGTAAGCGCACAAGCACCTGGGATTCAAGATCTCATGGAAAACCAACATAAGGGCAAAGGAAAACACATGTGTAAAATGTAGCATGGAAAAACAAAACATGGAAAAAACACAATACAAAATAAAATGTAATAAAATATAAATACAAAATGCAAAAAGGTGAGTATGAAAATCACGGACTAGCAAGCTCCATAGAAATATTACTAGGATCCATACCCAAGATGCTTATGACTCACAGGCTAGAAAATTCTAATATACTAGGTGAACCATCAACCAAAGGCACCACGGGCTAGTGAAGTTTGATATTCACTAGGTGAGCCTTCTAAAAAGAGTAGCAAAATGATAAACACACAAGGGATAGTGAGGACCGGTTTTCACTAGGTGTGCACCCATGTCAACCATACCAAGAGCTATAGTCCCAATAACTCTAATAAGGTTCTACACAAATGATCAAAATGTTAAGCCAACGCATCACTAAGTCTAGCATGTGTGAACAAAGTGCAGCAAATAATGGAATGTATTCCCCCACCTTAAAGTAATTGTTAAACACCATGTTGTGAGCAATTGGTTTAAGGTAGAAAAAATGATAAATGCAATATAATAAGGTCATGAGAGATTATTTGGAAATACCTATGCCAACAATATGTTTCCAAATAAAGCTATTTCACAACAAGGGGTTTCCCCCAATGTAATGCCACAAACAACACAAAGATGATTACATAAGGGATTCACGGATTTGGGGTAAGTTTACATCTTTTCCACAATATAACTAAGCTTGAAATTGATATCATTCCCTTAGATACTCTATGGAACTACAAACACAATCGAATAATGACACATAGAGAGAACAAACAAACTTTTGGGTCAACATGGAAGAGACCTAAATGTCTTGACACCTTACATCATCACCAAAAGGAAAACATGAGACAAAAAATATTTACGACATAAAGATGAATGTATGCAAATAGGTGCATGTCACAACAAATTTGTTTCCTTTGTATCCTTGTTCCAATGGAGCAACAAGGGTCCTCCAAAGAAAACTCACAAACATAAAGACACATCAAACAGTACAACACAAGAGATCACATCATGTGCAAGAAAACACAAATAATATATATAAGGAAAACACAAGGGGTAATACACATGCGAGCCAATTTTAAAGCAAATCGTTCACATCCTAATCTTTCTTATTATATATGGAAGGAAGAAAACTAGCCAAAGGGACTATAACAAGTTTCATACAAGGAGCATCACCAGTTCAACACGTGGTGACTCACTCTCTTCAGGAGGATCATCATGATTTCCCCCATCTAAATCCATAGACTTTGAGAACAACAAAGATAATTCATTATGCACTTGTTCATCAATATTAGCATCTTCAACCTCATCATCTAAATTTGTCACAATGGTTGGTTTAATAACAATGTCAATTGTGTGTTCTTGTTTCATTCTTTGTTTTGGTTGAGATATGTAAGGTTCATTTTCATGTTTTTGTGAAGGTGGTAATTCATCATGGTTTGTTTGGATAGGTGTTTGATCATCAAGTAATGTCTTATTATTTTCATCCAACTGACGAGAAATAGCACGGTGTCTATGCTTACGCTCCTCGGAATTTTTATTCCTTCTTGTAAAATTTTCAATTTATGAAGGGGTAAGAGTGGGTTTCTCTACCATTCGTCTTTTTTCTTCCCTTAGAGGAGGAACTGAAGGGACCATCGGGGGTTGGGGAACCATTGTCTCCTTAGGTCTATATTTTTTTCTCTTTTGGAGGCACAAAGGTAATCAAGGGGTTGTCTCTTGATCTCTTATATGATATTGGTATAGAGGAAATATAGTATAAATGCCTGGTGTACTTGGGATGATATCTACCTCAGAAATAGGTTTATCCACAACCTGTTGGGTGGGAGGAACAACTATAGAAGTCACTATAGACTAATCATCCTCAGGTGAGATATTGTTAAGGGATAATTTTTTTATGCGCTTTGCCTTAAAAAATTTATGACCTGGAAAACAAATCTTCATGAGGCTTAATGGGTTCCATAGGTTAAGGCCAAAAATAGTCTAGTAAAAAGTTTCCATGGGAAGCCAAAGGTTTAAACCCACTATGATGAATTGTATATATTTGATTCTAAAATGGGGACTTTATGCACTTATGGATTACCGATGGGATGAAATTCATGGAGCATAGCAATGGATATCCTAGCTTCACATGGAATTCGTCTAACATCGACATGATGGTGAATGATACATCTAGCTATTTTTGTCTACCTTTAAATGGAAGAGTTATCGTAGGGTGAGTGAAACCATCATGAGTTTTTTGTAGAGGAGGAAATTTGACACCTCCCCCCCCATTAAGAGATAATTTTCCTCAACTACCTCAAGGATCAAAGCTCGGGTGACAAAAATGGAAAGACAAGAGAGATTGTTTATATCTTGTGTTTTATGTGGAATTAAAAGATGAGAGTTTTAGGGGCCAAAGAGTAGGCTTCAAAGGTCTTGTGAGTAAGTTGAAAAGCTCTCAGAAAAGGATGATAGCATGGAATGCAGACATCCCTACGGCATGTTGTAGTCTTGTACAGATCAAAAATAGAGTTTACTAACAGAGACAATAAAGAGCCTACTAACTATTCAGAAACTAAAAACTCTAGAACATGTTTAAATGAGAATAATACAAATAATAGAATAATGATAAAAAACATAGACTAAATAAGATTTAAAGGAAATAATAGAAATAAAAAAGAGAGAACTTAGGAGACTTACAATAGGTCCATGAGTGAAGCCTCCCACAATGTTCCAACTTCAATGTACCTACACACACAAAAATGGGAAAATGGTTGGGGCTATTTAGGGGCTTTCCTTAGTCAAGCCCTTGCGTAGGGGTTCCCACCTCCACAAACAACTAGATAGATAGATAGATAGATAGATAGAAAAGATAGTAGACAAAAAAGGAGATAGATAAGATAAAAAAATAATAGACGTGTTAGAATAACAATATGTTATTCGACATGAATACGATAATGCAATATAAAAATAATGTAGTTACCTTCCCTTTCGCAAGATGGTGATGTTGAAAGGAAAATAATGCCACACCCAAGACGTAGTAAGAGAAACAAAGTGTTTGTGTAGAAATCAAATGAGCAAGAGAGCTTGATATATTGAGAGAATGAGAGTGAAAGACGAAGAAGAATGAGAAAGAATGAGTGATAAATCGAATAAAGTGAATAAAATTGAAGGAATGATAGAATGGAGAATTTGAAAATGGATATAGGCATGTAAAGGGGTGTTTTCAGTGTGTTTGCAAGCTGCAAAGGCGTTACAATTTGTGGTATGTAGGAAATGTAACATCCCAATTGCTATACAATCAAGAATATTTTTGGCGCATTCACATAGTGCGCAAACATTTACTCATCACATGATTGTCTACGAAAAAAAAACACCTTAATAGCCTTAAATGAAAGGGTTAAGGACAAAATTAAGGTTAGGTGAAAGGGACATTGCATTATCAAATTTAGTCAGGCTAAAGGGGAGATTATGGAATGTGAAATTACATGGGATGCAATTTTGGGCATTGCATTTTCCCCCACTCTACCGAGCATATGTAAATTATAACAGATGTGAGCTAAATTAGAAAGAAAGATATTCAAGAAAATATACCCAGGATGAAGAGGACGTAGGTCTTCGATCCGGTATATGCAATTGAGAAGTTGAGTCTGGACATGAAGAGGATGTTGAGAAAATGTGTCTCAACCTTGCAATCACATAAGGTATTGTTGATACATAAGGTATTGTTCATCTGAAAATGACCGGAGCGGGGGGGCATGGGGGAGATCCCCCCCCACAAGGGGTTTGGGGGCAGCACGCCCCAGCAGGTGTAATGCCTCGTCTGGTAACCTAAAGAATTTTGCATTGTCTACGAAAGTGTAATAAATTTTTTTTTTTTAAGTATAAACATTTACTTAACTAATTGCAAACATTCCCTAAGTAACACGATGACACATTAGTTGAAGATCCCATAGATGACAATAGTATTTAACATAGCATGTATTTAATTTTCATAAACTTAAAAGCATACATTGAATAACATATAATTTACATCATTAAAGATATAGAGAGAAAATATGATTCTTTCTTACATTGCATTTGAAATAACATTACAATACTAATTTTCCAAATGAGGTGGGTCATATAAAAATGTACAACTACATATTACAAATGTTCACCTCGTTAACAATTGAGGAGTGATACATATATGAAGTTTCCTCTGATACAAATAAGAAAGTACATTTATCCACATACAAGCTCTCCATCCAAGAAGTACTCATTGCCACGAACAAGAACTGGGGACCTAACGGAGTAAGGTGCACGTTCCACCCAACCATGTGGTACCCGTAGGCCCACCCCCCGTGCTAGGAGATAGTAAAAAGGTTCCCTAGACATATCCTTCAAACCCTCGACACAAGCAAAACCATAGCCAAAACTATACAAGTACAAACTTAACTTAATGGTTACATTGCTTCCAGAACAGAATGATCAAATATACTAAGTTCACAAGGATACTATTATTATAGGTGGAGTGTCATCACACTGTTGCATAGGTTACCCTGGTGTTTCTTCCTAGGTTCCGGCCCCCAACTTGGTTATCCTGGTAACCTCTTACGAAACCCAGCCCCACATGCAATCTGTTGTGGAATCAAAAATCTTTTAAAATAACAAGATATCGACTTTGCCATTCCAGGCCTTCTCGACTCATTCCCAAGACTAAACTAGCTCTTGAGTCTATGAGTGAGGCATAATTAATCCAATTAAATATTTTAGAATACCCAATGTGTTGATTTAGTTTCCACTGATTAACTAACTCTACATGAGTTACCCAGGCACCACTTTGTGTGTCGGCCCTCATAAAGAGCCACTCCCCTAATAATAACACAAGGAATCTAAGTTCACTAACTAAGGTATGCAAGGTGTACATAAATCAACTTATAACACCAAACATATCACAACGGACATCACATCTTGTTCATAGAACCAGGTGTCTAAAACCATACAAAGCCATGTGCACTACCCTAGTTTACGCAAAGGATTGAATTTTGAACAATTAACAACTCCCTCATTAACAAACTTATCTAGAAGACTTATAATTCAAAGTAATCCCAATTTTCCCAAAAGAATATAAACAATCTAAAGCAAATTAGGCATAATAAAAATCTAATGTTAGGATTTACTAAATCCAATCAAATCAATAAGAAATAGCATGAAAATAAATAAGCTTGATTATAGTTCTTTCCTCACACAATAAAAGAAATTGAAATAATTACTCTAATTCTCAATTTCACATAAAAATAAATGCCAAATTTTCTCTTTCAATCTTATTGTTTTAAAAATAGTTAATCTTAAACTTTACATGCATTTTAATTTAAAGAGAATTTTTTTTTTAGATACTAAAATTATTTCCTCAGTCTATAAATGTTTATATACATACAAATGTTATTATACATACCTATATACATATATATTTATACATATATATAAATATATACAAATTAATATATATATATATATAAAATAAAAATTAAATATCACTAAATCCATGATTTAAAGCAAAATTTTAAATATAATTTACATGACAAAATAAATTCTCATTTTAATAAAAGAAAACTCCATGGGCCTACACTACGTTCTAACCCCTCATGAGGAGAGGGCTATATAGCCATGACGCACTGCGGAAGGCCAGTGACTCTCACCTCCCCGTGGCCTTCCGGTCAGTAGTGCCCCTCAAGGCCTCCATACTCATTAAAAAATTCTACCATTTTTATAATAACTTAACCTATCAATATTCAATAAAATTTCTCGCGATTTTATAAAAAATGCTATTTACCTATTTCTATCTAAAATTTATACAATTCTACCACGCTATTATATATAGCAATAACATCTGAAGTAAACATATATGCTAACATAAAGCATGTCAGAAATAATTACCACCATACAATGTATCATCACAATATAAAATAAATCCACCATCGCTATAATGTCAGCGATCAATACATCAAAACAAAGTACCAGGGTCTATCAAAGTGAAAACATGTTAACAAAAAACATAAGCAAAATGGAGGGGTACTACATCCTCACCCCTAGGATAAGGCTTACTCTTGGAAGGCTGTAAACAGAAAACAAATAACACACACATCTAGAATACGTCCTCCCATGAAGGACGTGCACAATTTCCAAAGAATGATGCTAGTCCTCCACCAAGAACCTCTCCAACTGCGCCCTGGTGCTCGACCTAGTGGTTATCCATCGCGGTAAACACCCTATGCGACCTGCCTACATCTCCTACTGTCGACTCTGAAGCCGCTGGTCTCTGACTGAACCTAGAAGTACCCTTCTAAGGACACTGACAAGCAATGTGACCATGTTGGCCACAAGTAAAACATTTTATACTCCTTCTGAATCCTCTATCACTTGGAGGTACACTAGACCGTGGAAAACTACCTCCACTAACTACAAACTAAAAACTCTATGCAAGCTAATCAAAATGATCACGTTGAACTTGCTGCCAACTCTGATCTCTCTCATTCTGAAACCAACCACCACCATGTTGAAACCAACCACCACCATGTTGAGACCGAAAAGTGTTACCCTGCTGAGGCTGAGTATTCTTATTCTTTTGAGGATTACGCTGCTACTGTTTTCCACCCTTAGTGGGTGTCTATTGGTTGCTAGAGGAACCTCCTGTCTGTACCTGACCACCTCGTGGACCAAAACCTGCTATAGGTGCACTACCTATCTAGACACCTGTATGTCCACCCAATTCTAGAGTCAGATTCTCTTCCACAATGTGCGCTTTCTCAACTATAACCTCCATAGTCTTTGGTTCGAAGACTCTAACTCCTCCACTAATGCAGGAATTCAAACCCCTGATAAAATGTTGTACCAGCATCGCCTCATCATCTCCATTCCTACATATTGTTTGAGTTCATAAAATCTGCGTTCATATTGCTCAACAGATGGAGCCATCTAACGCAAATCATGAAACTCATCAACTCATCGTTGCCTCCAACGTTCAGATAAAAATCATGCTCTAAACCTTTCCAAGAACATCTCCCAAGAAACTGACCCAATCTCTAAATGGAGCTTCTGCTCCTCCAAACGCCACCAAGTAGAGGCAAATCCTCTTAGATGCATGATGGCGCATCTAGCTCGGGTATTGCTACCGTATGGGTGCATAGAAAAACATCTACCCAATTCTAATAACCAGGTCTCTCCCTCTAGACCACCACCTGTTCCATCAAATGCAGGAGGGTGTGCCCTCAACAAATCCCTCATATGTCCTAAAACTATGGCATCCTACTATGCAGTACTAACAATCCTCCTCGGACCAAGTCTGGCAAGTACCTCTTCTAGTAGGGGACGCAACTGAGCTCCCTCAACCTCTGACTGATTTGAAATATGTTCCTCACTTGTCTGTTCTAATTGAGGACCCAACTGTTCGGCATGCTCGCTCTCGTGGAAGCTCTAAGGGGGAGTAACCTGAGGGTTCGGTCCGCGGCCTCCA